>UELU01139330.1:0-64004 GCA_900490025.1 Megastigmus dorsalis | reverse complement strand
ATATAACATTTCTTTCCGTGTAATCGTCTGTAATGGATAGCGTTATTCTCGTACGCGCTTATGTTGCGGAATAAGAAATTTTTGCAATCGAATTATTTACGCCGATTATAATCTTGAAATTGATTACTTAAAGGTAATGTATATATACGCAGAAACACCAAGTTGTATAATTTTGTTTTTGGTTATACTTGGATTTCATGCATAATTTATGAATTGCCTAAAACCGCACCTTCGAACTAACGAATGATACCGCAAGTTTTCGTAGAATAAAAGTACAGCAATCATCAGTCACTCCCTCGCTTACCCACACGGAGAAAAAGGATGTAGCAATATTTATGATGAATATACGAAAAATTACTATGTTGCGTACCAAAGCTGTGATATACTCATTTTATGGAGATTTTTCTTATGTTTATAACAAAAATTACTATTCAACATAGCAATTTTTATAGAAATTTATAGCCAAAATTACTATGTCCATAGTAATATTTGTTATGAATATAAGAAAAATCTCCATAAAATGAGTATATCACAGCTTTGGTACGCAACATAGTAATTTTTCGTATATTCATCATAAATATTGCTACATCCTTTTTCTCCGTGCACGTATCATAAATATCTCGCGAACTTGTTGATTATTTCAGTGGCAGAAAGTTGAAAATGTACTTGCTCACTGCTCAGTTTTTCGATTAATTTAAAGAAAGGTGCTCTAATATTTTTTCTAACTTGGCTACTCTTCAAAGTCCCGCTTCAAATGGAAAGATAAACTACAAACTATGAAGTTAAAAAATAAACACGCGGCGGGGCTAAGCTTAAATTATTGAATCCACAGAATTCCACTCGAGTCATCTACATCGATTCGTTCCCTTTGCTTTCTCTCTCTGTCTCTCTCTCTCTATGTGTACCCAAACTCTTCGACTAGTACAATTGTTTTCCCACTGTCCTCACGGCCACTTCATCCTCTCTCGTCCTTTGCATTATCGACTCAAGAGCTTTTTTCCCCTCCCTCTATTCATCCTCCAGCCCCGCCATAGTCTCATCTCTGAACACACAGAAATTCAAATCCTCTATTTTGGCACGTCTCCTCAATTGTGTCTCTTAACTCTCGCCTGCGCTTCAATTTCGCGCAAAATCATTGCAGTTTAAAAATTTTTGGATAGACAATATAAGACGCCCCGCATTCATACCGTTTATAATTCAAGCTCAAACTTGATTCTTTAATATAATGCATATACAGTGGAGGAAAAAATAAACAAATCGTCAACTATCCGACTATAGATATATACTCGCGTCTACATCTCCTTCTCTCATTTGCGCGCCCTGCAAAGTCCATATCCCATTCTTTCACACGTACACACACACACACACACACACACCCAGCAGCACACTTTGCAACGCGCTTATACCGGAATGAGAATCGGCATTGTTCGACGTACAATGACGCCAGTGCGCGCCTTTCCGGAGTTCCAACGTAGGAGGAAAGCCAGAGAGATATAGAGATATAGAGAGATAGAGAGTGGAAGAGGCCGCGGAGATCTTGGTCGGGAATAGGAGCGCGAGCGCGAGCGACCCTTATTCCTTACGTCGCGCCGGGGAGAGCGCGCGGAAGCTCTCGTAACGGCTACACGAGCGAATCCGAACCCCCAGATTTTCTCTGTCCCGCTCTGCTCCGTCCTCCTCATCCTCCTCCTCGTCGTCGTCTATTCGAACTTGAAAAGAGTCGATTAACCGAGCTTAAGCCTTTAACTGCACCTCGTTCGTATACGATTCTTGGCCTCGCTACCAGTCTGACTGTATATATATGAAGTTGCAGCCCCCGCGCGCGCTTTTTTAAACGAGCTACCCCTTATTTTTTTTTTGCCTATCGAAAGAGAAAATAGCTAGGATGGAGTATTTTTTTTTCTATCTTAAATTCCCGATGAAGCGACCGACTTTCTTGTCAATTTTAAGATCGCGAGCGTATTATACGCATACGATTGGATTAGATGATTTCAGTTTTTTTCCCGATCTTTCTTTCGAGATTAGATTCATTCACTCTCTATAGTTTTCATCCTTAAGTTCGTTACACTAGCTGTTAATTTTAATGAAAAAACAAAGATGCGCAGTTTTCAAGTTCTGTACAACTTGGTTATGAAATGAAATAGAACTTGAGAATTTAGATAAAATTGAATAAAAACTTCTGGGATTGGAATCAACGACTCTCGGCTCTATGTTTAAAGGACTTCCATACAATTTCATCCGAAACTTTTGCCTCCGTAATATTTTCGAAATTCGCATAAGAACAGTTTCGCAACAAAGTTGCGCGCTATAATATGCATGTAAGGCAGCGATAAAAAGAAATTAACATAACAAAATCAGTTTGACGTTGAAGTTCAACTTATTTGCGTAATACTGCATCAACTACAAAGTATTTTCGTTATTATTAGTAATTGAAATCCTAAGAAATTTATTCCTTAATGAAATTATTTTCAAAAAGCGAGCTACATTCGAATAAATTAAAAACAAACATAAATAATGTTTTGAAGATTTGTAATAATTACAGTTTTCCTTTGTCAGGTCAGTGTCATTATATCTCTGATAAAACTTTGCAACTGAATTTGAAATTGGAGAACGTAATTATGAATTCCTAAAAAGTAAGCTTTTTAAATTCCTCAAGGTTCGTCAGAATTTCTGACATCTAATACATAATGTATCTTCTGCCAAAAACTCGAAATACTACTCTTAAAAGCACTGTTGTAAACTTTTGATGATCTTTAAAAAAGTCTTTAAAAAATAAAAACTTTAATAATACTAAGTTTTTGAAATTACAAAACGAATTAAAAATTCACAGTCAACATTAAAAAAAAGTTTTAACATTATTAGCTTAAAAGTCTAAAATTATATTCAAACTCGTGATCACATTGACCTAACTACAATCGTCAGAGTAGAGTAAACAGCTTCTAGTAGAGTAACCAACTTTCTCTTAACCACTTATTGAATAAATCCAACGATCCATTAATTCACAAATACTGCGCATCTCAACTTTTGAACCTCACATTCACCTATTATCCAAAATTTCTCTTTCAATTATCAATTTTGGCACTCCTTCTCTGCTCAACACACAAGCGCAAACCTCTTAAGCTTCATAAAAGGATTTAGAGAAGCGCAGGGGAAATTCAATTATTTACAAGGAAAACATTATTAAATATGTTTCGAAGAAGTACTGTGTAAAAGCTAAGTACCTGAACAGAAAATTGCGCCAAATTACCCGGCCAGTTATCCAAAGTGGCGTACTAATTATTTTCAATGTAAAAACGTTTTTTTATGTTTTATAAATAGTGGTTTAAAATAAAACTTTTTAAAATTGAATCTAAATGAGAGGATAAATAGCGGGATGATGCTTTTATGTTGTTGCAGATTAAGTACGCAAAACATTTTTATACTAATAAAAATGTTAAATATATGGTATCCGTGTAAAAATATTTTTGAGTATTTTAAAGTGAGTAACACTATCAATTTGCATTCATTTGAGAATTTTCGTCAACGTATACAATTGAAATAAAGGTGCGCCAACTTCTACACTGCGTCACGTTCCCATACGTAAATAAATATAGAGATACGGAAACATAACGCAGACACGAGTCGAAGACGATAAACGAAAACAAGTTAAGAAGCTTATATTTCCGCGCAGAGTGAACACACACGCGCGTTCTCGAAAAGTTCTCGTCATGCTCGCGCAAAATGCGATGTATGCATATGCACCCTTATCTCGACGAATTTCATTCCAACGGTATTGAGCCTCTCTCCCTCTCTAGTAGAATATAAAGCACTCTCTGCTTTAATGAATAAGCGAAAAACGCAGAGAAGCGCGACCCGGTCGGAGTATTACGAGCGCGGGATTATACGATGTTTATATAATCGGCGCCAGAGCGTAAGGAATTCCGGATATTATGAAATTCGGGGCGAAAATTTTATTAATCCAATTTCCCGGGCGGAAAACGCTGCGCGGCGGCATTCCGAGTGATTAGCCACTCTTTGCGCGCCGCGAACTTTTGCTTAACCGAATGGAATCGGAGGGGAGAGCTGCTGTGCTTTCCAGCGATTTAAATACAACTCGTTTATCATTCTCCTGTTGCTTGCTTTTTTTTTATTCATACTTACGCTCAGTTTGTCGGGGATTAAGTAGTGCGCGCACGTGTGCTAGTTGATTTATTCATGTGTCTTTTTGAGCGTAAGTTTGTGGACTGGTCGTGAATGATCATAAATTACTTCGGCTGATTATATTTGAATTAATATTTTTTTTTTTCAAGATTTTCAAGGAAATAATTAATTTTGAAAGTATTGTTAAATTATTGCTAATGGCATAACGCTCGGTACTGTAAATATTTTAACTTAAAAAATTTCTATTCAAAATCTCCTATTCACAAGGTATTTATTGGGTTATAAATTTTATTTTATTAATAATAATATATTTGACATATGACAACCGAAGATTTATGAAACAAGATATGGTTCTCGCCCTCCCCCCCCTCCATCCGGGGCATCCATGTTTTGGAACATCGATTAAAACATTTGTATAAAATTGCGATTAATATTTTAAGTCTAGACTATCGTCTAATAGAGTTTAGTAACCGATCTATATACGTTCTAGAAGGATTTCGAGAAGAGTGAGAAAAAAGTATTGAGCAAATTAGAAAGAAATTAATATTTTAAATATATAAATTTATTAACTTACTTTTGGGTATCAGATTAACAGTAGAGAAGTTGTAGTATGATAATTGATTACTTTTGGTAGTTAATTCGTGCACGGTTTAGAAATAATTGGTTGGACGAGGTAACCGCCTCTTAATTCACCGTCAACTACTGTTGCTGCCTTGCCGACATTCGACAGCTTATACGAGGAAAAATTAGATTATCCCTCTCTTTATGTTCAATGTATCAAAAACGTCTTTTAGTTTCGATAAATGGGCTTCAAATCTGCGAAATGAGTGAACAGCAGCTTTGGCTTTCTTACTTTACTACTCGCTTTACATCATCATTTTATAATTATGATTCTATGTTTTATGAAAATGTATTTTAAAGTTATGAGGCGGTTTTACAATGTAATTGCGATTTATTTTGGCATTCATATGTAATGCTGCAAAAAAAAAAACATTAAGTTCTCGTTCCATTTCTTTCGTACAACTGAACACAAATCTGTTCTTTCAAAAATAAAATCTTTACATCGAATTCATTATGTTCCTCGTGCAAAGAATAAAGAAAGAAAAACAAAGGGCGCAACATCGAGGTTTGCGCATTAGTCGCTCACAAAATACCCTCAAGTGCCAATGAAAGAATCTCCACTTTTACAGTCAATGAATGCGTATATAGAACGGACACAGTTGAAAACTAGATTCGTATCTAATAAAAAACAAGAGAAATAAAAGAAGGATATAGCCGTCGCTGCGGCCATATACGATTATATGCCGTAGAGAGGTAAATTGCATTGGCCGACCGTAGCCATGCTGTTACTACTGCATTTCACCAGAGAGAACAGCTCGCGGCTGCTGCTGCACGACGCGGCGTAAAAGGACGTACCCCCCGCGCTCTTTTCCACCTTTTTCCTGTGGCAACCCAAGCTTTACCGTCGGGAGTTTCCGTTGTTGCACCCAGGCCGCGGATTCTTTTTTTCGCGGTCACAAGTTACGGTCGAAATTAAAGTTTATATATAATTATAATTTTAAACGCGCCATTGTTGGCGAGAGAGAAATTTCAAGTATTCGCTTAGCGCAGATGCGCCGCGCGGCTTTCTTTTGAACAAACACTTTATTTTTTTGCAGAGCTTTTATGTTTGCCCGCAGCTCGCTCTTCGTTAAACACTACTTCGTGCCGACTTTTATTCGAGGGACGGCTAAAAATCCGCTCTGTGGAAAGAATCATCTGTTCATTTCATAAACGATTAACCGGTTTTTTCGTTGAGCCCTAAATCCATTTGTTCCATAAACGAACGTAGAATTGAATTTCTTGGGCTAAGCTTGGCGCGCGAGCTTTATCAGCGGTTACGCGATTATCACGGCATAGATACGCGCGAAAAGAACACCATTAATTTTATCGCCACTCGTGAAACGAGCGCAGAAAAAAAGTAAAGGTATATAGCGACTTTGCTCGCATTATGTTGATGGTACGAGGTGAGGATCCGAGGTACAGGCCAGCCAGGCAACCAGACAACGGCACGCTTCACGCGCGCACCGGAAAGAAGCCGGAGGTAAGAGACCGTTCCAGGAGAGAGGACACAGGCAGTAAAAGCCGTGAGACTCGTAAATGTCGCGAGAGTCCCGCGCGAGCCGCCCCGTAAAATTCCCCCTTTCTATACGTTGCGCGCTGGTAGAGCATCGGTCATCGAATGTCCCTCACTCGCTGCACCTCATCTCTTACTTGCTTAACTTGTTTCTACCACCTTTTCTTTCTATTTGTTTGTGTGTGTGTCTCTCTCTCTCACTCTCTCTTGTTCTGCGTCGCTTCCGCAGGAGACCAAAATACGAAGAGAAAAGAGAAAAACAGTGCGCCGATGACCGAGTACTTTTCCCTCGTCACGTTGATTAACGTCACTTTATATTCGGATGGTAAAGTCGTTCGCGGTGCGGTAGGAAAGAAGTAATGGGGACTCGTTTTACCTTGATTGCGATGGAGCGCAAAACTTTTGTCAGCGCGAGCATCGATTGCTAGCCCGAGTTTCTGCATATGTATGCGTCTCGTGCACGAAAGGTTGCATCGCGAAAAATTCAATTTGTCCACAGACACACAGGTCCCAATGTCTGTCAGGCTGGTAGAAGGGTTTATGCTAAATTTCTTTTTTCTTCGTGCTTTTCTGATTAGTGTTAATGTATTCCTTGTGAATTTTATTAAAAAAAAAACAAGCTAAACCGTAGTGATCGATATAACAAATGCTTCATTTAATTTGCTTTGTATATGTATTCGAGAATGAGAATATGATGCATATTTTTCTAATTTGTTTATCGTTCCAATTCAAAAATCAACAAAGTAAACAAAAGGCTTTTGTGTGGTCGTGAATTGAGGTAGCCGTGCACAAATTATTTCAGCATTCAAATGCATTCCGCTCAGCAATCGCTTAAACTGTTTTAGCTTAAAAATTTGCTCATTTTAATTATGCAGCAATCGGACATTGTTTCGACGGCATAATCAAAGTAATCAATCACTTTAAACTGTGCTGTATATGTTTCAGCGGCTATGGATAAATTCTGCTTTAGCAAAATAAACAAAAGAAAGAAATAATAGGGATTAACCTTGCGGGACCAGCTCGTAAACTAAAACGTTGTTGATGAAATGCATATTTCATCGTGTTATGCCATCGGCTCACGTAAGGCAGTTCGCTACTAAATTTCATTCACGATTTTAATATATTCCTAGAATCGTGAAGTACGGACTAAAGAAAATTCAAATGCGATGGAACGAGTGAAGTGCTCGTAGGGCCTCCTAGTCAACGGCTATATTTAAATTGCTAAAACTGTTCGTCTTGTTGAAAAAAAAAAGTGTGAAGTAAAGATAACACCAATGTTTTCGGGCCATAGTTTCTTTTGTTACGCAAGGAAATCGAAAACTTTTGTACTTATTTATTACTCGAGTCCTAAACCCTTCGCGAAACATTTTAAAAGCGATTATGGGTGAGATTATATCACACTTTATTCCTTCTTCCTGAAACTCTTCGTTTTATTCTTCTGCTTCATAAATAGTATCAGGATCGAGATTCGATCTTCAATGTACATAAATTCTATCCATAACATCTTTAAGAGCTAGTTTTTCATTACATTTACTACTTTTCGAAAAGAATAAATACGATTTTGCCATATACCGTGTCGTAAACTAGAAGCATATAGAAGCAAATCTTAACGACGATTATTATCATTCATTATCGATTTAACAAGAACAATAGTGTTGAAGTTTTAAAATTCCCCTGTAATCTACAACAATTTCTATACTTAAATTGCTACATTTCGTGCGAAACTTACCAAATCGTGCGCTAACGAGTAAAATAATTTGCATTTTCATATAGATTTACAAAAATTTTATGTACGTCAGTTTCTATTTGATTCAAAATGGAACACCTGTATCAGTCAGTAATGTTAAAGAATTATTATTTCGAAATACAGATACAATTTAAATTATCGAATTACCACAGAGGAAATAATAATATTATCTCGATTCAGAAGAATATTTAAAGAATAATATTCGCAATTCAATCGTATATATCGTCCGTATAAGCAAGAAATTGGAAACGAGAAATAAAAATTATCTTGACTTTCCACACCGTGTAGAAGAAATTTTTATGAGCCATATTTTTTTTATCTACTTTCTTGTGTTCGTCAGTACGGCAGCGTTAAAAATAAGTGTACAATACTCAATCGCAATATTGATGGAATTTATAATAGAATAAATTTTATTGCCAAGATTTCCATGAATACGAATATACCTGAAATTCGGTATCCAAACATACACACACGTGTAATTCATGTCATGTTAAAATGAATTGAAAAAAAATAATTGGAATATTTAAAATTACACAGTTTGATTATACTTTTTTTTAAAAATTTTTATTTTATCGAAATTGTAAAACTTAACTAGCCTACTAAAAAAATGTAATTACTTAGTAACAAAGTAATTATTAATGTGTCGTAATAAACCAATGATTTTATATAGAAAACAACTACGTTTATACCTATAATTGTGAAAAGCATAAATATGATTTTAGCTTTATTAGTATAATTAAATTGAATAAATTTATAGGCGAAACAAATTATTGTTGAATAAATAATTCTACACTATATCTGTTATTTGATGTATTTAACGTTTATTCCGAAATGCAGCATTTCCAACAATTAAGCCACTAATTAATTTTTTAACAACATGGCTTTCTCGTCGGCACAAATTTTCACTTTAACGATCCAAGCAAAATGCCATTACCGCGCAGAAAATGTTCCGTCCAAAATCCAAATCTTCCAAAATAATGGACTCCATTCTCGGTCATTACCCACTCGCTCCCCTCGAAAACAAACCTCGCCGTATCCCCGCACGGAGCACATCCGCGCGCCATTATTAAAATAGTTTCCTAATCAGTGCGGCAAAAGCAAACGCATACGAAATCCCCCATTGTGCACAGACGTATACGCGCGATTGAACCGTCGGGGCTGAATAGTCCGTATGTAAACGTTATAGCCTCCCCCAGCGTAGCTTCCTCTGCCAGCCACACTCGAGCATTACCGCACATATTCCCGTAGAGGAGCTCTAAGCCACACTCGCAGACGCGAACCCCTGTACGAGTACTCGCTGCGCTACGACATGCCAATTTTGATCGACAAAGGCCGAAACTCGGCCTCTACATACGATTTCACCCCTAACAAACCTGCACCTCCTGAAAATCGCCGAATTCAGACAGCTGGGAGGGGGATTCATACATATACATATATAGAGGCGCAAGTTTCGATTTGGACGTGACGCGCGTCCTCGCAAGTCGGAACTATTATACCGGTATACGCTCGGGTTTGCGGGGAAACTTGAAAGTGCACAAAGCCTCCCGCCCGGCGACAGTGGCGGTATTCGCGCGACGGCCAAAGTCTCGTTCGCTCCGATGAGTAATGCTTGCGCGCTCCAAGCGATAGTTCACGCCCGATAAGCACGTGTTGCCCGACTTGGCGTTATATTGACATTCATTCACTGCGCCCGATTTCATCCCGCGCCGAGACACGCGCGCACACACGCCGTCTGTCCAAGTTTCCTCGTTAAGTTTCTTTCGCGTCCGTCGCACGCTCTTCGTGCCCTCCTATGAGGAGCGATTTAATACAATATATTATACCCTCGCGAGTCGCGCACAGATTATTATCGCGCGTTTAAGCGATGAAGTATGGTTCTAACAGAACGATTCGACTTGGCTCATTTGTATAACTTGGTCGAAAAGAATCAGCGTTCCCATTAGCGATTCCATTTAGCGAAGCTCAAAATTTTCATCGTAAAGTGTCAAAGTACAATAACCCTTTGGTTGGAAAAGTATACATAGCTGAGTAAATCCCTGTATAACTGAAATCTTGATCATCGTCGTCGTAATAGGCAAAAGATGTGCCCGGTCGTAAGCGACTTTTAACACGCCACACATCGTTCGAACGAGTAGTAAGCGTCAGGCTCAGGCACGACCCTTGATTTACGTGAGTTTAATTTGCAGACAGCATAGAGTGCGGTCGTGTAAGTAGAGGCATGCAATCGTATGCACACCCGAGCAGGTGCGAAGACATCATGGGTTGTTCGGTGTATACGGTAGTGTGTACTTAACAGAAGCTTCGGGATAAGTTGGAGTTGGGGACAAATAATTTGCCGCCGAAGGGAGAGAAATGCCGGAGTAGGAAACTTGGCGTGCGAAGGGAAGATGACTTTGGTCTCTGGCAACAGCTCGAGGCTGCGTTTACCGAGAGTCCCCCGTGTACCTTGGAGACCTTGCTGTGCAACTACGACGTCCCCTGTCTCGAGATGAAAGTTCAACCGACTTGATTAGTCCGACGGATTAGGGTGTATTTCTTGGTTATAATTGATATTGATATTGTGTTACATTTTCATTTAAAAATTGTTTGAAACCGGTGATACGACGGATAATTGACTTTTTACCAATTTTCAAATTCCTGTATTCTATTCGTTTCAAAACCCATTAGATATATGTTGCTTTTAATGTATACCGATATACAAAAAGTTGGACAACTTTTACTTTCAAAAAATTAATATATTCCAATATCACAGTTGCACTCGAACTTGACAAAATCTCGAAAAAACGAGAAACAGTCGGTAAAATGAAAAAAAAAAAAACACGTATCCTTCATCGTTCGTAAAACTCGACTTTCCGTTTACACGCGTCTATAACCACATCAGTGCCATATAAACTTTTTATTCCTGAGCAGGAACTTTTTCAACTCGTCGCGCTCGATAAACTCGCTCAGCACTATTTACAACCTTAATGAGGTATCGCTGCACAAATTAAACTTTACGCATCGCTAACTTTTTGACTCGACGCGAAACGAACGAAGGAAAGTGCATCTGCCTCGGCCAGGTAACACCAGCAAAAGGCAAAAGAATCGAAGACACGTTCAAGACCCGGGGAAATTTAAAGTTTCCGTTATTTTTAATTAAACTATAGGAGATAAATTCTGGCTTTGTTTACTCTCTCACTCTCTCAGTCTCTACATCTGCGTGCGAGGATGCGAGAAGCAAATTATTTCCCGCCTGTACCGCTGTCAAAGTTCAGCGCATCCTATATTCTTATCGCGTGTCTCGTGGGATAAGACATTGGGATAACAATATTCGCACCAGGTAAACTTACTTCTCCCCCGACAAACGCGGCAAAAACTTGAAAAGTCGGCGGCTGCAACTTTGTCCACCGATTATAGCTACCTTAATTGTTTCATCCAAAGATATACCTTAAATGTAAATTATAATCGGCCGACATCTCGAGCCGTCGTAAGATTGCGGGAAAAATAATCTACTTCCTCTTTGTGGGTGCGACAGAACTTAGACGAGAGAGTTAAGCCGAAAATTAGAGAAGAGAAAAGGGCGCGCGTGTATAATTATTCCGTTGCGGTCTAATCTCATTTTTCCGCTTAAAATACAGTTGATGGAGTCGACAAAAAAAGAAAGGTTCGCAATTCGCAGCTACTAATCAACGTTAATTGCGAAAACGCGCGCGTGCAATAAGCTGCGGTGTGTGCGTGTGTGTGCAGTGGGTCTCTCGCGCGATCCTTTGTTTTGTACAGCTCGATAAAGTCCAACGGAGTTATAAACGCAGAGCCAGGGCTACTTTAATCAAATTATTAGCGATCCCTTTCATCATCTTCGTCCACTGACTCTATGGCCCATTTTTCCCCGCCACGCGTTTCATTTAATTATCAAATTGAGATGAATATAGGAATATACTGTACTTTGGACAATTGAGGCGAACAAGTATGTTTTGCAGTTGTTTGAAGTAAATAATTGGCTGGAATATGTGCGGTGAATATTGCAAAATGCCGAGAGCCATTTTGTAAGTTGCATCGTAACTGAATTATATTGCACTGATTTGCTTTATGGTTGACAATTATGTAGGTTAAAAGTTCGTTAGAACATGTATAGTAATGTGAAGGGGCGCGTGGAACGTAAATTTGAAGTTAAAGTTCCCATGGGGTCTCGGAAAGCTCGTGAAAATCTTAGTCCAAGATTATAAAAATGCATATAATAGTAAGAGGCAATGCAAATGACTTAATAAGAAACTATCTTAATAATAGGAAACAAAAAGTTAGAATAGGACACAATTGTAGTGATTACAAAAATATAAATACCGGAGTTCCTCAAGGTACAATATTAGGGCCTTTACTTTTTATAATATATGTAAACGATTTGCTAACAAGTATGACAGAATATATAGTATCATATGCGGACGATACTGCCATACTATCCATGGGTAAAAACTGGAAAGAGGTAGAAATATCAATGAACAAAATTTAGTTTTAAGTCAACCAAGTATGAGTAGCGAGTAATCCACCATACTTGCGTTTTTCACTACCAGACCGACGAACAGAAAATTTATTTTCCTCTGTTGGATTAATATGTAATATACTATTGTATTTACTTGTAATGTCATGTACCGTTACTCTGGATAAATAAATAAATAAAATAAATAAAATATGGAGCCTTCGGTTACAACTTTTACTTTGCATATCGGTTTTGAACTCCTTAGCTCCGAGCCAAAAGATAAAAAGCGGCACATTGAAAGTTTCTAATATATCTGTAATTTGAATGATTATTCAAAAATATGGCTAAAATAGAAATGTGGTTTAATCGCTCGATACAATTACACCGGTACTATAATATCGCTCTGATAACCCGTGTACCACAAAACGATCCATCACATCCAGCCAACCGGACGAACCTACTTTCACCTACGCTCGCACCAAATTAAAAACCTATTCCCGCGGAGTACAGTCGCGCACCTGGTAAAATACTCGCGCGACTCTCTCGCTCAACAGCGACGATCCATCAATCCGCACCGAATATCTGCCAATCCCCCGTCTCGTTGCAACACGTACGTTTGCTTTGTGCGCCCTCGCCAGCTACAGCAGCGCATACGGGAAATCGAAAATCGGAACGCGCGCGGAAATCACTGCTCGGCCACTCCGGAAAATATCAAACATACAAACATACATAACCTAGACTTGCCTTTCCCGTTGGAGTTTCTGTGTAATATAGCGAAGGCAGCGGAATTCGCTGCGTGCTTTTTCACTTGCAGCAGCGATTTAGCGCCTCGCCGATGTATTTGTTTTAATCAGGCGCACACGGCTTTTTTCTCCCTTCGTCCTTCGATCTTTTATTTCTTTTTTCACGCCTTGCCGATTCGCATCGATGTAAGTTCGAAGCAGCTTTTTTTTACATCAAATCACAGAATGTATTTAAATCTACGGGAGAACCGCACAATTTCTATTTGCTTAGAAATCATTCAGCCAAGTGCAAGAAAATACAATAAGACAAAAACAAATCATCATTCCTAAGAACGTATTCCGCACCTTCCTTCCGATAACCAACCAAAGAGCTTCCATATTTCCAAAGCAGCAGCTAAAAGTCGCACCAACTCGCCTCCTTCGCATGCAGCATGCAAAAGTCCGTCCGTCGCTTACTAGTCGCGAAATCCGAAATTCACCGTATTTACAGTATACGCGGGGCCGCAGCTCCTGCATGCAGTTCGCCGCCGCGATAAATTTCGAGCGCGCTGCAAAGCACCGGGGGGGCTCTCTTTGCTTCCCTTTCCTGCGCGACGACGACGCTCCACAGCATAATAAAGCATGTGCCGTCGGCCATTCGTCCTCGGTTGGAAATCCTCGGGGTTTGGCCCGTACTCGGCGCCTAAACTGCCCTGGGATGGCCATTTGCCAGATTGCATACGCTGGGGCTTTCATTAACGCTCTCCTTCGCTCTCTAGCTGCTGCTGCTGCTGCTGCTACTCCTGCATGTGACCAGTGAAGGATATAATCATTGCCGACTGTAAGGGTACTGCTTATATGTATATAGTATACCCACGAAATAAGTCCTTGGCCTGGACCAAGATCTCGGGATGATTGCGGGTGGTTTAACTGGAGCCGCTTGACGTTTGAAATTGTTAAGATTGAGGTGTAGGTCAGGTATATTGCGAGACTCACACGGGATGGCGATGTCGCGGAGGTCGAGATTTTCCAAATTTTGCGAGAATCCTTTTTCGGAAAAATAGGGAGAGTCGAAGAAGTGCAGTACGAAGAAATTGTAAAATCGATGTACAGTTTTGGATAAGTTTGTTTGTATTCCGCTAAATGAAATGGAGCGGCAGTTTAGAAACAATATTTTCCGAATCTTAGTTATACCCTCAGGCGAAAAACAGATTAGAATAAATGTTAAATGGATACATGAAACTTTAGACAGAAGTACAGACGTATTAATTTTCTCTGGCTCCATAATTAAAATATTTCGCAAGACTGAGGCTCGTGCATCTTAAAAGATCTCAACTATTTTACATAGAAACCCCGGAGTGCAAATAAGCTCTTACTTAGCGTAACAATGACAATAAAAGGTAAACAAAAGAATACGACTACGGCTTACTTGGAAAGTTCTTTATAGTGCCGCAGCACCGGAAGCCGTGCGGAAGAATGTTTCAATTATCCATATTTATATAACAGAGGAGAAAGAGGAGTTAAGAAAAAAAGCTGTTAGCTTGAAGTCATTAGCGCATTAGTGGCGAGTGAATTTATCAAATTATGCTTTTTACTAGCCCTGAGGCTTATAAAACGCGGCCCTCTTGTGTGTAAAACTTTAATATTTAATACTTTAAAGTAATATTTTTCCCAACAACATTTTCCTTCATAAAAACTCTACATATTTCAATAACTTATATACAGGGCTAAAAATATTTCGTCCCGATTCATTTTAATACGATAAGCTGTTGAATTTAAGGCTTTCAGACTAAAATTGATGTATATTTGGTAAGAATAAAGTAACAAAAATATCAATGACTCGTTACGTCCCACGCGAAATTTCCTTCTAAAATATCGGTAATAAACAAATACTCGCATTTACCATCAAAATCACGCTTTGACCGCGTTCATTCAAATAACTGTCATACGCTATTGTCCGCTATTGTCCATTATCATATATCTTCGGTTATTCCAGAAAGCATGATCTACCAACACAACCGTATAAACCATTCGCGCGCTCTACTCCTCAAATAAACAACGCAATCACCGACGAACCAACACAGAATTCAATCGCTCACGCGAAACAAACGAACAAACTTCTAAATCGTATTTAATCGCCCCGTCGAAAAAGAGAAAGTCACAGTGGCGCGCATCGTTCATCCGAGTCACAAAAGGCATTGCGCGAATCCCCCGGTATAGTATACAAACATCGATCGTACAACTCCCTCGGCGACTCTTTTCCTCCATCGGCTGCGGATCTCAACCGGATTCTCCTATATGCCTTATACCCGAGATGCGCCAATGTAAACGCATATAAGGTGGATGATATCATTCTACTCACCGTGCGATCTTACATATACACTCTTGCACGTCTTACGTGGTATAAACGCGTTATCGCATCGATTCCGTTGTAACAGCTAGGTACGGGGTATAATGCCACGGTGCTCGTGCACAGCTTTTTCCCGCAATGTTACGTCGCCCGGTTCGGAAAAACTTACGGTAATCCGCTCCGTACTCGAGCCTCCTTACGCCTTATATCCCCGCGCGCTGAATATTATGCCTGTGCCTCGCGCGTTTTATGCGCCGGTATATATCCATGCGGCATTCCGACGTATTTGAATTTCGTAATGCCGCGACTTTGAGAGCTTCGCGTGCGCTGGGATATAGGAGCGTTTCTTATGCCGCGATTCGTTCTAAATTCTGTCGGGAAGCTGCGCGAGACGTTTCAACGACTGTTAGTTCGATATATGGTTTATGTATAGCGAGATCCACGATTTTGTTTACATATTTCCTACTAGGTTAGGAGTAGATTTTTGACTTTGAAAATTTCCTTCGTAGAGTATATTCAATCTTAATTTTAGAAAATCAAGAAAGGCTAGTATTATAAATTTTCGTTCATTATTCATGAGACTTGCAATTCATTTGAATAAAATACACAGATACCTAAAATCAATACTGAATATTTAGAGTCGATTATACTATCGCAATACCTTAAGTATCCAAACCCATGTAAAGCTCAGATAGAAGCAAAAGAACAGAAGGTATACGGCAATCTATCTTGTCACGGTTGTTTCGCCGGAATTCGATAAAAATAAATACTCTCCCCGCGGTCGCAGAGTTCAGTTATTTCGTCCGGAGTCATTGCACGTACGTCTCACTCTGAAATTAAGAATACTCGGGACTAAGAATTTAAAGGGAGCATGAGAGAAGGAAATACACACACCAGAGGAGCAAAGATATATAGCTTTGGAAGCGACGTTAAAAGACGTATGGAGCGGTAAGCGGCCGGAACCGCGAGTACACGCATAAGAGTAGAGCCCGCACTAATTCTCCCCTGTATACTTTATCTGCCTGACGAGCGACTTTTCACCCGCGCACCTTTCTTTCTTCTTTACCTTATTTTCTGTCTCTCCTTCTTTCCACTTATCTACTGCTTTTTCCCAGCTAATTTTATCTATTTTCCGGATGCCTGTATTTTTACCGCTTTTTGACCGTACGAGAGATTCGGACAAATTTATAGCGCGCGATGTTTTATCCGGTCTTATCGCGACAAGTTAGATTTATATATACGTAGGAGCAAATTCGTAACCTCGCATTATCGCACACTTTGCAAAGTATTATTTAACAAAATGAATACATCGTATTGCTTATCCGTTATATAGACAAAATTATACTTTAGGCGCAACTAAATTACATAATACACGAGCGCAGCTATCCCGAGTATAGTTCCATCGTGGTTAAAAGGGTGTGGAAGAAAGTCGCTACATAGGAGAGCGAGAAAAATCTTATATAGAATCGGGTCGATTTCGATTAGCCCCACTTAGCGTCGCGTTGAGTGAGAGCGACTTTACGGCCTCGCGCGTGTAAGGGTCTCTCTCACCGCGGTGAGTAGCCACGACGGATCAGGTAACTCCCTGCATTGCCTCTTTTCTCTAATTAAATCGCTGACTGCAAAGGGCCGAGGTGATCCGCTGCGCGGCATCGGTCCGACTCGCTGAACACCGCTGAGCTCTAGTGGCTCCTTCCTCTCTGGCGCGGTCCTTCCTGGCAATCTCATCGCTTGAGTTTAGGAGAATACTTAGAGATACGGCCAAAGCGGGGATCGAGTAGGTGGTCGAAGGGAACTATATGGCGCGCCGACTGACGATCAATTGGCGAAATACGCGGCGTGTAAGGTGAATCGTGTGCCCTTTGAATACCAAGTTAAAAATAAGTTGGTGAATGGGTAAAAACTGACTATTATTCACATGCACAAATCATTCATCGATATACGGTTAAAATATAACAACATGATTTATACATGGTTGTATGGGAATGTTGATGATGTTTTTATATAGAATGACTTGGAATGTTTTGCCCCGGTCGGATTCTTAAGGTCGCGAGGGTCTGCAGCGCCATTTAGCACCGCAACCAATTAATTTATTTCGTAATCGGCGAAAGCACATGTAAAGGATGTCATTGTAATGGTAATGGTGGCGCAGTCTAGTGTCCGTTGGAAATTCAAATTCATGCAGTATATGTACAGTCAGTCCCAGTTTCGTTGCAATAAAAGTGCACGCATTACACTTTCAATTGTGTCTCTCGAGCGAGTGGAAAAGCTGAGGCGAAGCACGCGGACGCGACGGAACGAAATGGAGAATAGCTGGAGTGAATTTTTTAGAAAAATTTTTATGGTCGCATTGCTCGGCGCTCCCTCGCTATATTTTGAAAAATTTATATCTTAAACCGCTTGGCAGCTTTTGTTCCGTTCTAATTGGATTTTTAATTTATTAGGAAAACGAGAATACATATTCGCTTTAAACGTCATCTGAATTCGTAGCGAGTTCGAAGCTTTTGTCGAGAAAACGAAACGTGGAGTTATCGTGCGATATAAAAAAAAAAGAAATGAGTATTTTAATAAAGACGAATTTCATATTGACCTCGTGCCTGAAACTATATGTTGAATGGAGATAGCTAATGGTCCGACTCTATGGATGTATAATGGATTTGATTTAGTTGTATCGTCTGTTTGGTGGCTATGGCATTCTCTCCATCACATGAATGCAGAGGCTATTTATAGCAGTAAATGCATGGACATCAAACGAAATAATACAGTAGCAGCAAACACACAGACATTTCTGAATACGTTAAAATATTCTATATGCGAATTATGAAGAGATCGATGAGTATTATCAATGAGTCCCGACAATCACAAAACATTTGAATGGTAGATAAATATTCGTATTATGTTCTGCATATGTATTAAAAATTCTCTCTTGTGTCAATAATGGTGATATTTAAAACAGAGATTTGCACCAATGGTGTTTGTTGCAGGCGATGGTAACGTCAGTTTCGAGGAGTTCGTGGAAATCGCCAGTAATATGGGGGGCAGCGCGAGCTCCTCTTCACCTACGGATCAGGATCAAGAAGAACAAGAGCTTCGCGACGCTTTCAGAGTAAGTTCGGCCACGCCCATTTGACACATATTCTTCCCAATTATTTCGCAAAAAGATTCTAGCCGCGCGACGATGCAGAGACACTGGCGAAAATAATTTAAACTTTTTGAATTGAACAAAGCATTAATTCACCAACGGAGAAACAGCAGCGCCTTTTTAACTGCTTCTCACTCGTGTTACAACTGTACGAGAAGGCACTTGCAATTTAATGAAAACATTCTTGATGGGGTTTTCCTGCAATTTGTAATGGGCGAATTTAAGTTGTCGCTCCCTCTTACAAGGAAATCGTCCCCTGCAGGTCGCTCCCAGAGACAAGTTTGCGCGCCAACGGAACTTTGCGCAGAATCATTAAAACTCTAACTTTCTAAAACTTGAACTTTTTTCATTTAGAAGAATCGCGCGTACATTCGAAATAGGCGCGCATTGAAGGGCATCGAAAAAAGTGCAAACTATTTTTTTTCAGATTTTCATTTTGGCCGTTTCGCGTACAGGGCAAAAAGGGCAAAAAATTCTTATAATTTATCCAATTGACTACGTTAACTCAAATTTGATACATTTGCATATATGAATCTATTCTACACAGACATTGCAAAACCTTGTGATAAAAACATTTGTGCAAACATTGTTTCCGATCCCCATGAATCTATCCAACAAATATAAAACTGCAGCCAGTCGCCATATAATCGTTTGTTTCATAAATGTAGCTTTTAACGAACAGGTAGCCAAGAAAGTATATATAAATCACTCTTTTAATCCCATCGGCCAAGCCGAGTTTTTGCTCCCCTGCCGCCGCCGGCGCTCCTGGAAAAATAAAGCAGCTATACTGCACCGGCCATGGTGTAGAAAGTGCACTCGCGGGCGCGCGCTCGCCGCGGCGGTTGTTAAACGAATTAGGAGAAAATAGAGAAATAAGGCTCGAGAGCAGATGAAAGCAGAGAGAAATCAAATTCATAATATAATTCTCCAGAGGTTGGGGTTCCGCCGCGCGCCTCTCCGACCCCTCCCTTTTCTTCATTATACATATATACATTCATGCGCACAGCAGAGAGTAGAGAGGAAACTGCATTTGCGAGCGCGTTACGAGCAACGTATGCGCGAGCCCGTTTTCTTTTTGTTGCGCGTCTGGTGCGCAGCAACCGAAGGGATATGCGCTGCTATAGTAACTTGCGCGTATTATATGGCCACGAATGAATTCAGCGTTGTTGAAATTTACGGTCGCGCAGGAGGTCGCGGTTACCGATGACGCGCGGATTCGAGAAAAGAAAAAGCGCGTAACCGAAATCTCAATCGTGCGCCGGTGAAAGATATCGCGTCATCGCGATGCAACTAAAGGCTTCGTACATATATTTACACGTGTGCATCGCGTGTTTGTTATATTGAAAATTGTAGCGGGCAAGACAGTTTGCGGTTTGCAAATTACTTCATCTGCTATGGGATTCGCGTTGCAAGAACGTTACGGCGGAACTTTGGAGATTGCTCGGTACGTTTACTCTGTAAATGAAGAATGAGTGCGCGCTCAGCTCGCGTACACGCTGTATAATATTACCGCGGCATATAAGCTTCTAATCTGCGCAATCTTCTAGCTCGTGAGTGATTCGATGCAAACATGTACAAGTTGAACAAACGTTGTTGTCGATATTGCCTTGCGAACAAAAGGAATCCTCTTGATTTCTTATAGAACTTTGGATAAAATATTTCTTTGCGATGATGGAATCAATCAACTGCCGATTTCAACTATTTGTATTCGGGTCACGAATAAAAAAAGTTTTTTTTTTTAATTAACGACAGCTCCTACGAGTACACGTTTTTACACGAATTGCAGTACGCACGTATATACATAATTCCGTGGTGCTGGAGATTTTTTTCGCGGAAAAAAAAAAGAATAATAAAAGACAATAAGTACGTGCTTAGCCATAGCCATCCGCTCCATTCATAGCAGCGGCACGGTCGCATACGTGTGCAATTTACGAGTACACATCACGCACAACTGATAGCAGCAACGGCCTTTTACCGTCGCATTACTTAACGCGAAATGCTCGCTTTGACGATCTGTCGAAAGCTTGCTCTCCCGTGATACTCTCTCTCTCTCTCTCTCTCTGTTTTTTTTTTCACAGTGCGCGAGATCGCAGTCGGACCTTTTCGCCTATTGCTTTATACGCTCGCGCGTAAATTCTTGTGTTATACACAGGGCGCGTATACGGGCCTAATAACAATTCAATTTGCCGAGATGGGTCTGCGTTGCGCCCGGACAGCTCAACAAAATTCGCGCTCACTCGTGTTTGGTTTTTGTTCGCCAAGAGCCAATCATGTCTATTGTACATCCTTTCGTTCTCCGGTGGGAGATGGCGTGATTTACTTGGGGTGCGCGCGAACCATTGACTCGTTTTCTCCTCGTTTAAAGCGAGCGAGCGCGCGATTTCGTTATCCGCTGCTGCAGCTGCCGAGAGAGAAGCTATAGTCGCTTGGGAGATCACCGCCTCTTGCCTCTTGGATGATGCACTCGCTCGACTCTTGTGAGAGTGCAATTTGTATCGATTGTTTGTTATAACTCATTTCACGCAATATGTGTCTTGACGGTTGGAGTTTCTTAAACTGCTCTTATCGAGTCGTGCGAGCTTTCACTTCGATCACGATTCTTACTTCCCGTGCGCTAGAAAATTGAGAGAGTTAAAAATCTAGCCCGTGGAATTTTAAAGGTGACAGACCGGTGTATACGTGGGATTGACCTGGAAAAATTGTCTATAGTTTCATTTCTCCACTGATTTCGTTCTATTTGTACAATTGCATTATTGACTCAAATGAAGCGCCAAGGAAAATACCCACGGAAGAACGCGCTCGAGCAATTTTCAACTTTCTTTGTGTTTGCTCTATCAACATTGACACGCGGATAGTGCAGATATAGTGCTTGAAACGAGTAATCAGTTTTTCTCAGTCTTCAAAAGTAGATTGTGTATATTTGGGTATAATGAGTGTGATTATCGAAGTACGACGATCGAATCAATCGCACTTTGTACCCCTTTCACGAATATCCAACTATTGATATTCGCCGATGCGTACTTAATCTTAATCCGTCCCATTCCAATCTCTTCCCACGCCTGATTCTCGGAAATTCCTCACATGTCATCGATCCGGCTCATTACCACCCCTAAACGAGGGAAAACAATCGACTTCGCGGAATCAAGTGATACTCGAATCGCGAAAGCCAATCAACCACATCGAGAGCGTATATTAACATCCCTAATCAAAGGAAATCGATGATAACTGCGAGCTGCATCGGTATTATGCAGCTCGTAAAAATGCCGAGAGCCGAAAATAAAAAAAGAGCAAAAAATAAACACATCGCTGGCTCAACTGCAACCAATATTTACTCGGAAAGGGGAGATGCAGCCGATGAATTAACGGCCATTCCACCGATAAACGTGTATATGCGCGTGGGATCGAGTATCTAGTGGTTATATATTTCAGCGAGGCGGAAGTGAATAATACGTAGCGTCCCGCGGGGAGAAAAGATACAGATGAGGCATTCCGAGGGTATATCAATTTTGCTGGATTGCAGGTTTTAAACGATCGTAATTTTTATGCGATTGTCACGTTTCGTTGAAAAAGTATTATTTATTATGTACAATTTTGAATTGATTTACTAAATGTCTTTTTTCTCTCTAGTTCTTGTATTTTCTAATTAGAACTATAATTTAAACGAAATTTCTTCCTTAGAAAAAATTCTAATTATATTTACAAACCTATGCTTTTCTAAGGTTTTGATCATTATAAATAATTACAGTGATATGTTTAAAAACATATATATATATGTATATATATATTGCCAAAAGAAGCGGAATTGTAATTAAAAATGAAAATTAAATTTCGTGAATATCTGCAATGTTTGCGAATATCATCTCCGCAATAATTAAATTAAAATATAACACGTAGTACAGAGTCATTAATCTTTAAGCCCCGATTAAAAATTCATATACGATGGTGACTCGACGCGGAATATATGTGCAGATAACGATTTTCGTTGTCCACACAAAATCCAATTTCACTTTGTAAAGCCGCGCTGAAAAACATGCAACTCACAATCGCACACCTACCCACACACCGGTACATAATACGGAACTGCCCAATGCTCCGCGATAAACACTTCTTACGTCGCACGCTAGGGAAAACTGATTTACATCGTTTGGATGAACTCCAACGCTGTTCTCTCCTCCGCTTTTAATTCGTTCTCCTCTCTCTCTCTCTCTCTCTCTCTCTCTTTCTCGTCGTTCTTTTTCATCCATCGCTCGCAATCCCCTGAACGATTCTTTTGACGCGCGCTGGAATATTTTCGCCAGCTCGACTCGATATGTGTGTGGGTGGGAAAGGAGGGTTGGCCGGTTATATATGGACTACGGCGGTGGTTCGGCCTGATTTCGGAATATGCAAAGTGCCCGCGCCGCGCGAAAGTGTTGGAATTTGGAATTTTAATCCCGAATAATGCGGTTTCTCTCTCTCTCTCTCTTCTACCGGTGTGGGAGCACCGATATTTGATCGATGCGACCGCCAACGCAGCGACTTTCTATTATGATATTCTAATGGAGTACACTACGACCTACTACGCGCGGATAATACATTCCTGCTGGCACTATTTTTGTGCTACGATTATACATCTTGGAATAATTTTGTTCCCAAGGCTGATGGGGAAAATGCGAATCTCGCGCTAATGAAACGAGAGTTTCTTGTGCACGCTCGAGGTGAAAGAAAGTTTTTGAAAATTATAAAACTCGCCTTGGAACTCTCGACTTTGCGTCGCCACTCCCCCCCTCCCCCTCCTCCCATCCCTTTTCCCCCGATACCGATTTCCACGTTCTAAAAACTAAAGTTAATTGTCCAGCGACACAAGAACAAAATTGCATTCTTGAATTAGTGCGAGTTTCAACTATATACATATATATATATATATAAAAAAAGGAAATGTTTTTCAAGTGAAAAGTTCATGTATAGGTGTAAACGTGGGATTAATTAATCCTGGCCTAATTAAATTTAGCCAGGTTACGTCAATCCGAAAGCCACCTCGAAACGCGACAATCCGAAAAAAAGGTCAATAACCAGGCACGGTAAAATGAAAAGCTCGTGCGACAAGGCAGCCTTTGTGGCGCAACGATTCGCGGAGAAGAAAGGATCCGCGAATAAGACATCGCTCGGGCTAACCCTTTCGGTCTGGCGCAGTGTTTCCGTTGCAGTGTAGGGTTCTCCGCTGGCGCCGCCTCCTTCAAACTGTCGCGCGCCTCACGAATTCCAGGGCATCGGAGCTGTTTGTACACCTCGAAGCACAGGCGAGCAAAAGGCTCCGCACGTCAAACCGTTAGCTGCGACAATGCCGCCCTAATGACTGTACGTCTCTCTCTCTCTCTCTCTGGTTCTCCGTTCGCTGCAGGGAGGCGGTTTCGTCGAGTGCGGGCCACTTGCCGCGACGCCATCTCTTTTTCTCACCCACGGGCCGCGGTGAAATTCTTCTTTCAAACGGAGCTGATATTCAGAAACAGTCGCTCTCGCGACGCGAGCGTCGAGGGACTGCGTTTCATATATGCAAGCATGCAGCTTGGATGGAAAAGGAGGATTTTTTTTTTTCTCGCGTAATAGAGTCGTCGTCGACGTCTGCTGATGCCTTTAATGGAAAGGAAGCGAAGAGGAGAGGTAAAGAATTTGTCTCACTGGAAACGTCAGTTTGCGTCGTGGCTGCTGTTGACTCGAATGTTAAAATGAGAATTTCTCCAAGAAGAGAGAGAGAGAGAGAGGAGCTTTTTACACAATAAGGAGAAGTTGGCTGTGATACGTTTGGCGGGAAAATGTTTTCGCTGATGCGCGCAACCAACCTGTCGAGTTGTATTTTAAGCATTATATTCCTCGCCCCTCGGAGATTGAATTTTTCGCCGCTCCGGGGAATCGTGCACGCGAGCTATTTTAGCGATTTTCGCGATAGCTAAGGAATCTATAGTTTAACTCGGTTAGCGCTAGTGTAGAGGGGAAATGTTCCGCGGGTATGCGATTCGTGCCGCGACAAAAGTCGTGCGCTGCTGGCATTCGTTTGCTATTTCACTTATTTTTCTCTGCCCGCGCTATACAATTATTATTGGCTGTGCGTCGCCGTCGTATCAATCGAAATATTCACTCCGGCGCACTTGCAGCCACAAGACTCTCGACGATTAAACCGTGCGCGGCACTTTTTACCACAGCTCTCTCTCTCTTTCTCTCTTTCTCTCGCTCTTTTTCGAATTCAAACATCTTGAGCGAAAATGTATTTCTTCGAACTTTCTAGACCGTTGAACCGATGAACTGACGAATTTTGCAAGTTGAGTAGCGAAAGGAGCGACATAACAGGTTGAGAATAGTTGTAAATTTTTTTTTGGCTAAATTGAAGAGATATTTTTCGATTATTTAACTGCAATAAGTTGGTAAAAGTTTTTTATACCTTAGTTCCGTTAAAATGTATGACTTTAAATACATTCTAGATGTATAATAAGAGTGAAAAGAAGTTTTTTCCCAAATTTTTTAAACCACTTCAGGGAAAAATGTCTAGGACAGATGTTTATGACGTGGAAACATTTACATCGCGACTTCTGGTGACATATTGCAAGTTATCTAATAAATTAACTTATTATGCATTAGTATAGTCAACAAAAATAATAAGTGCTTAGAGGAAGGAAGATTACGTGAATATTTATTAATTAACATTTATTTTATTATTTATAATGTTTTGTCACAATTTTGAAGCTTCAGACGTATAAAAATATGCATATTTCATCGCAAACTTTGGTACTTTCGCCAAATCTTTCACGAAGAGAAATCGAAAAGTTTGGCTGGAGACTTATAAGCATTTGAATTTTCTCTCTAAGGTACGGGTATAACACAGGTTACTTTCGCGCGAGTCGCAAAAGATTCAGATTCAGCGAAAATTTTTACATAAGAAAATGCGTTTAGATTCGAAAAAAGCGTTTACTCTTTGAAGAGGAAAAGAAAATGTTTTCCCACCGTTAACGGAAAATTAGAAAAGAATTTTACAAAAATACTTGGAAAAAATGATTGAAAATCCAAAATGTTACCATATATCTTTGATTAAGTAAAACTATTGATATTCATCATTGAAATACTTACGACATGTTGGGAATATGAGATAGGATACAGAGCCACCCTAGGCCTCAATTCTATGCTTATACAATGTAAACGTGACTTTCGAAATTGTCGATTTACAACAGTACCTTCAGTCGAGCACGCATTTCGCATTTATCAAAACATATTCAAAAGCACATCATTTTTTTCAGATCGCGCACAAAACTACTTATATAAACTTAATATTTTCAATTTACGGAAGTATAGCTTTTCAAATCGAAATATAGTTTTGCAAAGCATAATAAATCATCTACTATATTTTTTTTATCTACACAAGTGAACCATTCATCTCAAATAAATTAATCTTTGTTATTACTCTATTCCGAAGAAAAAAGTGTAATAAAGTTGTATCTTTAAAAAAAAAAAAAAAACGTTTATTTCCTTTTTGTATATAACATATACATATAATAAGTTTGATAAAACACAATTTTAGAAATCTCGAAGCGTTTTTGATATCAAAATGGCATTATAAGATTGTACGAAAATCAGTAACATCTCAACGCAAACTCCCTTAGATTTTCAATTTCCAAGGCTTTTATAAGTGACGCGCGGTGCATCGCATGAGCGCAACAAACGCGTCTCTTTAAGGGAAGCATTCTAGTCACTGTCCTTTAATTATAGACTCGCCTTCGCTAATTTTAATCAATATTTGCGGCCTAATTAACCCGCGTGAGAAGCGCCAGAGACCGAGAAAGAGAGAGACAGAGAGAAGCTTCAGCAGAACAAGAAACAAGCACACAGAGGGAAAAGGATGATGGTGCAGTAGCAGTCGGTCAGAGAGGAAGGCAAAAAGGAGTAATCAGCGATCTGCTACACGCGACCGACCCTAAAAAGCAAAAGCGTTTACGAGTATTTTCCCGCTGAAACCTACTATGTTCCTGCTGCTGCAAGAACGAATATAAGAACCGCGCGTGGAAAGTAGCTCAAGAACACATCCCACCCGTTATGCTAATAAAGAATTTATCGACAGTTTAGCAGGTACAGATTTCCTGATGATTTTGCGAGGAATTACACAGAAAGAGTGATCTAATTCATTATGAAAAGTGGAATTCAGTATATATATTTAGTCGTATTTAGTTGGACAAAGCTCGCGCTTTATGACGTGCGCGCACCGCAGCTAAAGCGCGAACTGAACTTTTTCTAATAATCCCATTTAGAGACGTGTCAAAAGTTTACGATAAAACTGCGCATTCACACGAGGTAATAAACTTCGAATGCGGGATGTTTTTTTTTTACGCCCGCCGCAACTTTTTACTACTCAATTTAGACCGTCCGAATGAATTGAAATAAAAAAAAAGAATCAATTTTAGAAAAGCTGCTTCGAGAGAAGGTGGAAGCAGCAACGATTTGCTTATCCAACCGGCATAAAAACCGAAAACAGCCGGGTCCATTAACCATTCTTATACCTTACGAGCACTGCGCGGGAAAAAAAGGAATTTTAAAACAGATCTCTTTCTTTCCAAACGGTATTTTGAACTCGCGGTATATACCAAGTTAGTTTTCCACGCGTATATACGGTATAGCGAAAAAGGGGCGCGCAAAGAAAAGCCGCGAAGAAGCGAAGAAGAATGACTGCGGTATCCCCGAGTCTTTCCGCTTTACACTGTATACCATACGCGTAGGTTATATCCCGCCGTCAGCGGCAGAGAAACGGAGCGCGGTGGAAAAGTGTAAAAAAAAAAAAGTGTCCGCAGCTCCTGTACAGTAACGCCGCCGCTCTGCACTAAAGACTTTAGCACGAGTCTTATAGGATGGCCATACACTATATACATGCATATGCAGAGATTATAAGCGCGGGAGAGAGAAGGTTATATAGAGGCGCGAAGAGCGCAAGGAGGGTGATGAGGCACAGGGGGATGAAAGCGCATTTAGCCTACTACCCGAGTCGATATTTTAATCTCCGCGAGTTGGCCATTCGCTTCTCCAACCTCCATTTTTCTCGGCTAAAGTAGAGAGAGAGAGAGAGAGGGAGGAAGGGTGAAAAAAGTTCGCAGAGCTCCGTGTGAGAGTGCGCGGGTATGTACATGCATATAGCTTAAGCGGGAGATTCAGACGTTAAAAGTGTGACACACCGGAAACAAAGGGGCCATGCAGATGAGCGTTGCAGAGAGGACAAGATAATTTTAACTCTGTGTGTGTGTGTGTGTGTGTGGGTGTGTCGGTGTATAGTGGGCATCGCGTTGTTCGAATTAAGGGAGGAAATGCGCGAGGTGGGACGTAAAATGAGAATGAGCGGATGATTGCGGTGGGACATAGGAAGAAAGACCGACTATCGGCGTCATTAGCGGTTTTGGATGAATCTTTTTCTTTTTTTTTTTTCATTCACTCTTTTCTTGCGCGCTAGCGAAGAATGACTGGACGTTGGTCGATATGGTACGATGGACCTCTGTATTACGAGCAGTACCAATCGAAAGATGAGAAATACTCATTTGCATATTTGTTACCGCATAAATTCCGCAGCGAATCTCTGTTCGATATTCCAAGAAAATTAACCCCCGATAGGCGTACACGAAAAAGAAAATAATCACAATTTCAAATATTCCAATAAGTTTCCCATCAACATCTACAGAAGATTAAATATTTATCACGGGAGATGATAAAATTATAAACAATAATGTTGTACGTACAAGATATACGTAGACACACATCCGTCGCTCCCGTAGAAAAACCCGGAGTACAAAGTATGTCAGAATTAGATTCGGTAGAGCAGCGCCTCTTTTTCACGCAGGAAAAAACCTCCCAGAGGCCTGCAGCGTCGCCGTACCGCCGCAAACTCCCGGCTTTTTTTCAACACAGCTCCAAACGGTCGCGCGGCTGCGGCTCTGCAACTAGCGCACACCATATTGCACTCGGTGTCCATATACGCCGTGCAGCGTTTAACGTCGCGATGGGGGGGTGAGGAAAAAAGAACAGAGGAACGACGGAAGAGGCAAGAAAAGGGCGAGTCGCCTCCGGTTGGTGTAACGGAGGACATAGCGGAGAAACAAAGAGGGCTGCTGCACAAATGAGAGCAACCCCGCCGCTAAAGATGTCAACTGCACGAGAAAGATGACGAAAAAAAAGAATAGTCGGTCGGGATGAGGCAAAAAACGGATGAAAAAATTAAGGGAGAGCTTATTAAAGGGGAAAAAAAAGCGCGCGCTCAGCGAGTGGAGGAAAGACACTGCACGCTGGCAAGCGGAAGATTGCCGGAGCGCACGTGGAAGGCCGAGGGAATGGAAGAAAAAAAACGGGGAGAAAATAAGCTGAATAAGACGACGAGAGAGAGAGAGAGAGAGAGAGAGAGAGAGACGATAGGGTCCCTCTGCGCAGGAAATAAGACGATCGGACGACTGTGGCTGCTGCTCTCTCGGATTTTTACCGCGGCGTAATTCTCCAACAGTATAGGGTTGTACAACACGGCCTTGTATACCGCGAGAATAGCCGACGGGTTTGCGACAGCGAACGCAGAGCGAAACGAGAGAGAAACGCTCCAGCCGAACCATTCTCTTCTGTCCCAACCCCCGATACCGCGACGAAACAAAAGCGAGCGATCGTACACGTACATATATATATATCTCAGTTATCGGGAATTTTCGAGGAGGGAGGAATTTACATTCGCTCCTGATTGCGCCTGATTTATTAAGTCGTTGCGGAGCTTTTTATCGGAGGCGAACGATTGGGGATGCGCGGCGGCCACTAGACTCTCTCGCAGGTGTATAAATAACGAAAAGCCAACTACGTAGGATAGGGGGAAAAAAAAGGAGCGCGGAGGGCCGGTTTTTGCCGCCTGTGTCTGTGTATGCATTGATAATGTAGCCAGCTCCGGGTTGGGGCGGACCGCGCGCGTGTATCGGTTGGCTAACGACACGAGGGGAGGCGAATCGGAGAGAGCTGCGGACGATTTCGTACGGCGCCGCGGGCCTGTAGTCGTTTCGGTAATCGCGACACGTACACGTGGACTACTGGCAAGTTCACCGGTGCACGAAGTCTATAATTACAGTTTACTTTGATTACTCCCCGATGGTCATTGCGCGATTGCTTTGACTCTCTCTCTCTCTCTCTCTCTCGACTGTGGATAGGTGTATGTGTGTCTGTGTGTGTGTGTGTGGAAGGTGAGAGAGGAGAGCTTTGCGTCACGCGCGACAGAGTTTTAAACTCGATGCGGCTTAATCGGCGACTGTGCTTTTGCGTGTCTATCGGCCACCGAGCTTTGGGAGCTTTGCGGAAAGATTAGCGGAATTCTTTTTTAAATATATGCGATTGAGAGTTGACCGGCTCGTGTTCCATTGCGGAGGATTCGACACTTATGTTGCCGTGGGATTGAATAAATGATTGCTCGCGATTCTACGAATGTTTGACAATTTTAGGTCGATTGTACATTATTGTAATCCTGCAATGTTTGCATGAAATTTCGGGATGTGGAAAGCGAAATATTTGCTTTTTGCGCACGGCGAGTAATCACTTTACAATGTGTGTGTATATATAGCAATCACTTTACAACGCGAGTAGAGTTCACTTCGTCGAAAAACGAAATTTATCTGTTTTTTTTTTATTTTCAAAGGGATTATTTGGCTTTGCAGCAGCACTACTTCGCGAAAGTGTCTGTCTTTTTACAGCTGGAGATTTTTTTTTTCGGGGATGTATCAAGGCGAAAGTATATATAGTGGGTGGTCCGTATTTTTGTGAATACGTGCTTTGAAGAATTTCAAAAAAGTCTTAAACTAGGAAACAGGAAGCTCAACTTCTTAACCCATCTACGATAGTTGAGAAGAACTTGGCAGAAGTTCACAAGATAACGTGAACAATGGGTATATAAGTATGTATAGGCGGCGAGCAGAGATCGAGTTTATGAAGACATTGTCTGTAACTAAGACACTCTCTGTTATATGTTGATTTACCTACGTATAGCGCAATATCGATTATGCGCGTGCTTCTTGGGAAGCGAACTATGATAAAACTTTTCTTGTCAAACCGGACCAACCTCGTTTTTTTTTAATTATCAATTCTACTCACTTTGTTTATCCAACACTATAAATAGATTATAATTTTTTTTTTTTTTTAAAGAGAAAAGTTTAGAAAACAGTTTTTGCGAAGAATATACGAGTCACGTGTGTTCTCCTCTCTAGCGTATGTTGCTGAATAAATTGACCGGAAAAAAAAGTAAATCTAATCGATAACCCAGCGGCTTAAAAAGAAGATCCTGGAAGTTTAGTACCTACATCAGTAGTACGATTTTTCTTTTATGCAGGATACGTGTGCACGTCGACGAATGAGAATAGAAGGGAAAGAGATTTATTTCCCTCTATAGTGTCGAAATCTTTGCTACAGTCAGTCGCTTTTTTTTCACGGAGGAAACACGCAAGCACTGTATAGAGGAGTTCGTTGATTCTTAGTCATCGAAAATAACTTGGCCGGAAAGCTATTGGACTTGTAGTATAGAAAGTAATATAATTATTTACCATCAATTGAGGGATAAAAGCGCCGAGTAGTGCATTTTTCACAAAGATGTTTCACATTACAAGTTCACATTAATGATACAGAAAATAGTTAAGAACTCTATTATAACTCCATCTCGAAACATTATAAAAATGTAATATAAACGTATACAGCTGAAACTTACAAAGCTCCTTTCGTCCACTCCACCCAAGAAGAATTCCGAGCAACTTATATTCCTCGGTGGATTTATCCCAGAATTCATCCATATAAACAGTAGCAACCACCCGTCGTCTGCACACATATACACATCCCATATCCCCCGCAATATCATACGCTTCGCAATAGCGAAGACAGGAGCTAATAATTTCCACGATATCCAATAACAGCCGGAATATATACCTGATTAAAAACCGAGTATTTATACTCCACACAAGCGTATCGCATTTTCAAAGGGATCGAGTGCATCTGATCGTTTGCATTTGCGGCTTTGTTGAAAAAAACATAGAGAGAGAGAGAGAGAGAGAGAGAGAGAGAGAGAATAAGTGGACGAGAGGAAGGGAGACGCGATTGAAATTGTAATTTGAAAATTCGCCGAGATGACGTGGCAACGGGACGTGCGACCGCAAGCCCCAAACGAGTGCATATATATATATATACACACGCGATCGCGTATCTACCGATTGATTTCCTCTCGTCGGCTCTCGCCGCTAGACGCCGCCAATTATCGAAATAATGAAGGACGGGAATTGCGCGACCAAGCAATCGCGTTTATACGCGTGTGTGTGCGGTGCGTATATATACCTGCCGGCCGCCTGATGACCTGACCCATTATGCGCACACACGCGCGCACACACACACACACACACATATCGAGCCATACTTTTCACCTACTCGGACGCCATGCGATCATATAATGCCGTACCACCGCTTCGACGCTTTTCGCATTGCTTGTATGCCTATTCGGCTTCGAACTTTGTTTTGCTGTTGTTTCTGTTTCTAATATCGTTTATTTTACTGATGCAATCTTGAGCAATTAAACTTTAAATTTTCAAATTATCCAAATCATCGCTCCTTGGTAAAAATTCTTCATGGATGTTTCCCAAAGAGAAGAGAGAGGGAAACTAATCACTTTGTTACGAGATTCCATGCTGTAGACCCATAAAGGGTCAATTGACAAGACGTTATATCATTTGCCGATCGATCTTTCAATATCGACTGATTCGTCGGCATCGATCCGTTGGGAGAAGAAGCCGACCGATCGCAGCTCGACGGATATACGATTTTTCAGCTTTCCATTTCCTACCCGCGTTTTACCTTTTTCTGCGCACCCTCGATCGCCTCTTCTTCTGACAGGAAGAAAAAAAAACGATCCTCGCGAAGTGCTCGAGTCCGAGTCTCTCTCTCTCTCTCTCTCTCTCTCCGCATTCTCTTTTTTTTCTTTTTCTTCAACGCTTTTTGGCATTCTACGAATGGAGATTGCCTCTTCCTTCCTGGACTCAAGTGTTTTCGTAACTTGGCCACTTACGGGAATGTTCGCCGCTCCGAATCAACTATTGGACTCTCGTCCGCTTTTATCAATAGTTTGTCAACCCCGTATGGCCGCAATACAGTAGAAAGTAGCTTTTTTTTCGAACGCGATGAAATAAATATACCTTAAAGAGATCCGATATGAAGTGCGTTACTTTGTTGAGTCATTGTTCGTGGACACAAGTAACCTCATTCTGTCTGGAATTGAGGTTTCATAAAGGCTCGATGGAATATATATGTATATTTTAATTTTCTCAGTCTTGAAATTTATCTAGTTTCTCTCCGTACAACAATAAAAAGGCATCATTATCTTGATTTTAATTTTATACGTTAATAATAAAATAAACGTGGAGAATTCAAGCATCGAGCGTAATAAATTTCAGTGTAACGAATATATATGCATTAAAATAAAGTGCACAAATGCATGTATCTCCAAAGAAATATACATTTATATATTCCACGATATATACGTCGCAATAAACAGTCAATTCCACTACTTCATCACCACCCAGGTTTCATTCGAAAACATTTAAAATATCCATTAGCCCACATCCCGCAGAGCAACGGACTATACAGTTGTTTCCAAACCATCTATAGACAGTTTAGAAATAAAAATAATTAGACTATATATATTTGAGAAATAAAAAGAGTAATGAAACATCAATCCAAGCTCCGATAAACCAAGTCCTAGTGACAGCCCTTTAAACTCCTGCAACAACGCAATCGCGTCCCTCATAAAAAGCCCCGTGGTAAGCGCAGCAGTGGCACAGGGGAAAGCTCGGCGCGCGAGTCGCGAGCCGGCCGCTCCAGGGAAAACGAGCAGCAGCAGCTCGCGGTTGCATATAAAGAGAAGCTCGCGAGGCTCGCGCGCAGTTGTTGCATCATCGCGCCGCCAGCACCGCTGCTGCCGCGTGTATCCAGTCGTATATAGGTATCCACGAGCAACACCGCAACCGAGTCTCAGGTTAATAGTCCAACAGCGCTGCTGGCATTGGGAAGCTGGTCGAAATGTCCGGAAGACGTTTACGGGGCCGTGAAATTGCCGCGTGTATACCGTATACATATAAAGGCTGGAGCTACGGCGCGGAATTCAGTGGGAGCTCGTTGGAATGGCAGTGAGCGTAGCGTATAGAGGAGATGCCGGGGCGCACTCGAGTTCGACTCGATCTCCTCGCAATCAATCCATCCGCGCGAACCGAGATATACCGCGGAGCAGCTCTTATATCCCCCCGGTGCAGCTATGGCTCCTTCTCGGCTCTGTGTCTTGCCGTCCCATCAATCCTCGATCCTTCCATTTCCCAAGGCCAATTGATTCTCTCGCTGGTGCTTCTATCTGGTCTGCCTCTTGTCTCTCTCCCTCGAGTTTCCAGCCGAATTGTGTTTGTGCGAGCTGATGTTAATAATCGTAAGGCTGATCTCCTCGTTAATGCTCTCTCTCTCTCTCTCTCTCTGTGTCTCTGTCTAGTCGTGTGTGCAGTCTTGAGTGGCTCTGTGGATCGCGATACGGCGCATGTGCAGTTTGCGATCGGTACACCAACTTTGGAGAGATGTTGCGAACGAGATATTCTATCGTACCTACGAATGTGCATGACCACTGGCGAAGTTGAAGTTTCGATCGTTTCCGCCGCTGACGGCTGACTTTTATGGCTATAGCTCGATGAATGGGGCGGAACGAGTTTTCGGGAATGGTCTGTGTATAGCCTCGAAACTCTCTCGGTTTTTGATTTTTGTCGCAGGGGTTTAACAGCTGAAATCGTTGAGGGTGGGGGGAGTTGTTTGTTCAAATTTTAGTGTCGCGGTGTGCTGTGGGAAAAATGGGAAAAAGTCATTTATCATGCTGTATACCGTTCGGTTTATGCCTCGAAGTAGCATAAAATCGAGTTTGGTATAAGACATTAATTGTCAACTATACTTATAACTATTCACGCTTCTACTTTTCAACCTTTTTCAATAAGTATACTTATTTTTTTTTGCACATCGTTCCTCGAAAATAATCATAAAACTTTCTCGTAGACATGAAATTAGGTGAAAATGTAAATTCGAGCAAATATATAAATTTCTGCTTAAGATTCCGAAACAGAAGCAATGGGAAAATCGATATTATTCGGTTACGTAAAAAGCATCGTGTAGTATTTTGAATAAGTAATTTAATATTCATCAATAGATGTTTTCAGCTCGCCTTGGCACCTTGTACGAGGTAGCAGCAAATGGCTTTCATCTGTTTCGTCGTGAAATTGCGTTAACGGAAAGTTAGATGGCTGCTGTATTCGGTATAAGGTATAAGGAAAGGAGCTGCTGCGAGCCAACGATCGCCGACGCGGCAAATTGTTATGCGAGCCGGATACTCTTCGCTATTCCACTCTAATCGTTTTAGTAAGATGAACGAGTTTGCACTTCTTCCTTTTTTCACGTTTCCCTATATATCCCCACCTCTTCTAACCCCCCTGCTCTCAAGCAGAAACGTATGAACGAACGCAACTACGTCGGGCGCAAAAAAAAGGATTTTCGCCCAGCTATTAACAAGTTCGTTCACGTTATCCTCCTCTTTTTTTCCCCCGCCGACTTATAAAATCGAGAGGATGATTTTTAACAAATCGTCCGATAGTGCGCAAATCATTTTTTACTGCACTTGTGAAACTTTGGAATTATTCGGAAGGGTAAAGATAAAAAAAAACGTTTTACCATATAAGAATTTATGGGGAGGCGGTAAATAACAATTTGAACGAAGGACTTTTTGTTCGTTATTTTGGCAGCGATTACGGAATATCGAGTGATTAAAAATTAGCCTATTAAAGCGAGTTTAACGCTCGACGCTGTAAACAATTTACGTGTGAATTTACGCGCTCGCGTTGCCGTCGTTGTTATAAATCATAAGGCGTAGGTTCATTGGAAGTATTGCTTTCAGCGTATTAATCAAATTGGAAAATGTATACAGCGTTAAAAACAATTTATTTTGTTATCAGAAAAATTTATACGACCTGCGTTTACATTTCTTTTCTGTTCAAACAAAACGATTATACTAGTAAATACTCGTTGCTCTCATGATCACGAGACCCTGTATATACATTCGTATGTACAATAATTCTCAGAAAATCCATAGTTTTAATTTTGAAAAATGTTTTACAAAGCTAAGGGAACAATTAAATTAGCTCAGTAATTAATTATTTTTCGGCTATCGAGTAAAAGTTGTCAACATAAAACCAAAGCTCTCTACCCAGTAATAGCAAGTGTTATCACGATGAACAAATTTATTAGTTTGCTTAATTAAACTGGATATATATACTTGATATATATAAACTGATACTAAGAGTTAATTAACATATTAATATGCATGTAATTATATTAATTGTACATTTTCAGGTATTCGACAAACGCAATCGTGGTTACATAACCGCCTCCGATCTTCGGGCTGTGCTGCAGTGTCTGGGCGAGGATCTCTCAGAGGAGGAAAGTGAGTTATACCCCACGTAATCAATTCTTACGTTCGCACAAAGTAGGATATACATTTGGTATTCAAAATTTAATTGAAAAAAAAAATACAGCAATATTTATCAAACAACCTTTCAAATTTTGTATACCCACATTCGCATATAAGTCCTAAACAAGTTCGAATAACACACAAACTCAAGAAACTTGACATCTCAAATTAAAAGGAGTGTAAATCCTAGTCGGCGCGTCGTCCTTAATTCCATTTAATTCACATCACGAAATATCTGCTCGCGACCAGAGGTCGTAGAGGTATAAAAGGAAGGCCGAGAGAGAAAGAGAGAGAGAGAGAGAGAGCGAGTCGTCATCGTCGTCGCGTCCTCAATTATTTCACATCCCTAGAATTTATTGCGAGCGCGCGTATAGAAGAAAAATCATCTCTACGTACGATGCATTCCCAATATATTTATAGGCGAGACCGAGCGCGAGAGGCTCATAGCGCGCGATGTAATGAAAAGCCGCCACCGCCGCCGCGGAGATAAGCGTAATCGGAATTCTTACGACTGGTGCACGGGACCCGCGTGGATTAAGCAATGAATTCCGCTTAACCAATGATGACGCGAGACCGCAATAGGGCGGAAAGGTATAACGCGTATACACCCGAAAGTAAAATCCAAATGCAGGAGAGCTGCACCTTTCGCCGTACAACTTTTCCCTTTAGGCGAAGTTTGTAATCAAGCAAGTTAAACGAAACTGCTCGCACGGGATGTGCTATTAATTCGTTTGGGAATAGCTTTGCGTCGACGTATATTTATATATAGTGGCGCATGCGTGCAGTGTGCGTATATGTAGAGGGTGAATTTTAAGTTGCATGTTCGCGAACGGGCTGCGCAGACATCGAATTCAACCGATCTCCGCGCGTTATATTTTCAAGTTTTCCTATTGCTTATAGTCCGAGAAGATTGCGAATTACAGACGAACAAAGGGATTCTTTATGTTCGTAGCGCCGTATTATAATATAAAAATGACCGCGCGATGGCTGCCGGTGATAACAGGTGCAGACGTAACTTTCGCCACACTCAAGCTTGAAGCAAAACGCATGCCGGACGTCACGTGTGGTGCTAATTTTTGTGAAAAAAGATGGCCCGTTTGCGTTTAATCGCTGTTGCGGCCACCGTGTGCATATACTCACGCGCGCGGCTATAAGCAATTAAAGTCCCGCGTCGCGGCGCGTACAAAGAAGGAGCAAAAACTAAAAAAAAAAACGAGAGACAAAGAGAGAGAGAGAGAGAAATGGAAACGAGTATGGGCCGAGGCTTTTCATTAGCGCGCCGGGGCGAAATTGTCGCGCGTGTTTTATCGTCCTGCACCTCGCCGTGTGCGCGTCATCACCACGCATATACACATATATATATATCGAGTCGGTCAACTTTGACCGACCGCTCGCGCTCTCTGCTCCGATTTCACCGTATCTGCAATTCAAAAGCGTTTCGGCTACGTCTGTATATCCGCGCGGCGGCGCGCGTATAAGCTAGAGGTGGGATTATCGTTAAGGAGGATAATAAAAAAGAAAAAAGATGTAAGTGGCCAACTCGTCGGTCGATTTTTCGTATTGCTTATCCCGGACTTGGTCGTTTAACGAGGTTAGAAAATATACAAAGTTCGCGGAGCGAGTCGACTCTCTCGGTGTTCTGGAAAACCCGAATTGAAGAGGATCAGGACGAATAGGGATTCGACGTATCTAGTGGAGGGCAACGGTATATTACGTGAGCTTCCTACGCTTATTTCCTCCTGTGCTTCGCCTTTTGAGAAGAAAGAAAAAAATAGGGAGGTTGAGAAGCTCGTATCGAACATCTTTCGGACAGGATTTCCTCCGCGAAGTCTGTAATGTGTGCTAGATCGAGAAACGATGTCAATGACGTATCTTGAGCTTTATACGAATTACTTATGCTGTTTCGAAAACGGATCGAGAGTATACTTTTACTTAAATCGGCTGAAATGAAAGTGCACGAAAACATTTTTAAAAAAACATATATCCTCTACTCGTTATAAAAATTTTACTTCGCGTATATAACAAAAAATTCTAATAAAAAAAAATTAGAGAAAAGACTATAGAGAAGGTCTACTTTTTAGAAATAATTATTCGTACAAGCAAGTGATTTCATACGAAAACACGAATAACGAGTTATTTCGCGAAATTCAAATCATCCAAACATCCTTAAAGACTTTAGTTCAAAACTATTCGTATGAATTACATTCGTCCTTGCGCACACTTCTTTTATCACCAACGAAACGCGAAATATATACATTCATACGGCAAAGATTTCCTTTATTATAACAGCTCAGTGTGTCATACTTTCGCGAGCGAAGAGGAGGAAAAAAGAAATCGAGTTGCTGTGCGCAGGCGACAATTTTCCGGCAATCGGAGCTGAAAAGTCGGCTACGGAAAAGGAAATGATCGATATAAAAGGCAAAGTGTCTGCATGCCCGCAACGAAAAACTCCGGCTCCCGCGCGCGCGTCGACGAATTTATACTCGGAGAACTTTATCGGGCCTCTTAACTAAAGCACTCGCTCTACTTAAACTAAACTCCTCGAGAGCCACATCGAGACTCGAGCTTTTCTCGCTCTCTCTCTATTGCACGCGTCAAAAGGCAAGTGATCAACCAAGTCGAGTCACCGTTGCTTGTGTTTTTCGTTACGTTCAAGTAGACACATTTAACCTCGTCGGTTATTCAATATTTGTCGCAGCTTTTTTTATGAAGCACGCGGAAAGCACGCAAGAAAATGTCTTTTACTTTGTTTGTTCTCGATGCTGTGCGTAGAACGCGAGCGTGAGCGAGTTTTCTTTGACGCCTGTCAACTTCTGTAAAAGAGCATCGAGTCTTCCTCGCGCGGCAATATAAGTGTGAATTTCGGATAAACAAAGTTTCCAAAGGCTTCCTTTTCCGTTATAAAGTACGAGTTGCGAAAAGGCCATCAATTTTATCTTAAGAGAAATTCTTATTCTTTTGATATAAGGTATTCATTAAGATTCGGTTGAGCTCGCAGGTTTTAGCGAATAATGAGTCAAAGTTTTGTGCTGAATAAAAAGTTTTGTATTTTATCGTGAAAAAGGAGGCCGGTTAAAGAGTAACGATTAGTGCCTCGAGGTAACATCGCGGTATTAAGTTTAATTCGGCTGTTCTTATTTTAGTAACTTTTTTTTTTACTGTACTATTGGATATGGAAAGAGCATTTTCTCGTTGATTAAAGTTGTGAAAGCAATGAACTATACCGGCGGTTACTTTGTTTACAAATTGTAAAGCTAGTATATACAATCGAAAGATTTAGTTTTTGGTGCGGAATCCGTATGTATGGGAAAAGGTTATAATGACCCTTAAAATTCAAAGATTCAGTACGATTAGAATAAGTTCCAAACGTAAAATTTTTCTTAAAGGCAAGTCTTCATTTTTTACTAACCCTCCATCCAAGCTCAAGCAGCGATCAATCTTGCGCAACATTCTGCCACGTGTACAGAGAAATTAATCTCAGTCGCGCAGCAAAAATATTATACGCGGCATATAAGACTAAAGAAAAGGGAACGGGCCTCTTCTTTAAGGTAAAGAAAAGTTGTCCGCTACTTTAAAAGGCAGGGGAGCAGAGAGCCCGCGGCCAAGTCGCCGTCGTTGACGTCGTCGACGCCGCCTCGATTATACGCGGCGCGGGTAAACTCACTTTTGCTCTCTCCGCGAGGCACAAGCACGCGTAGAGGCGCGCGCGTGCGCATAACCGCGGAAAAATTTAAAGCTGCGCTCTGCTTTTTTTTATACGACACGGCTAAACTCGCGGCACGACAACTGACATAATTCATTTCGCCTTAAATCAGAGTCTGTCTGTCTGTGTGTGTGTGTATGTGTGTGTGTGTGTGTGTGTGAGTAACGTAGTGCGGATTATTACGCGAAGGCGGCGTCGCGAGACATTTGCCAGGACTTTTCAGGCACCTTTCTTTTATGCGCGTGCGAACGGCTGTGTCGACGGCTTTTTCCCTATTTACCACCAAAGTCGCCCGTTTGTTTCTACACCGCGTCAGTTTTGTTTGCTGCAGGATTACGTTTATTGCACTCGGCGTTGTGATTTTGTTTTTCTACTCACGCAGCGTGCGAGAAATTGAAAGTTATCCGCAGCCATCGTGTGCATCGCATTTTGTATCACTTATAGCCCATTGCACGTGAACAACTGTTTCACGCTCTCCGGCATCGGTATTTGCAAACCGCAAAGAATGCTTTAAACGACCACCTCATTTTTTTGAATAATAAAAAGCCAAACATTTATTAAGCTTTCGGTTACATTTCCAATTTCTTTGGGTTTTAAAATCATAATCCTGATTCGCAAGTCCGACCGTGTCCACACACACACACACGTAATCTCATGTTTCCCAATCTACCGTAGAATTCATTTATTTTCTTATTTATTTACGTATTCTCAGAAGCTGATTCTCTGTGTTTTCGCGTGTGTTACAGTCGAGGACATGATCAAGGAAGTGGACGTGGACGGCGACGGACGAATCGATTTCTATGGTAAGATGAAATCGCGCGAGAGCTTATATATAGATATACATAAATATGTTCGCTCGCGCTGCACTGCACTGCACGTTGAACACGAACGAATGTGCGACATCTTACACAGCCAACTGTCAGCGGCAATGTCCCGAGCTTTGATCTGGAAAGAAATGAATTTTCACCCGAAAGAGAGACAGAGAGAAGGAGAGAGGGAGTATATGGAAGTATATAGACATGTGTGTTCGCGTGACTCGTTCGATACATCAAGGATACGGAACGAAATGAATTTTGTCTCGGCTGGCTTCGTCTCTTACGTATATACGCATGTGTCGGTCTACCTCGTTTCACCCTCTCGATCGCTTCTACATTTTCTCCAGCTTCTTTATGTACATTTTTCGATTTGAGGAAAGAAATGTGTGTTCGCGCGCGCGCGTATGTGTGAATGTAACGGATCGGTGGAAAATCCTTTCTGGTTAAATTCGAAATTGTTTTCTATTCTTTTTTTTTTGCTTTTGCTCCCGTATCGCCCGCACGCCTTTCTGGTTTCTAAAAATTCGTTTCAATTTGTATGGCGGTTGGCGCTACGCAACGTTTGAGAGCTATATATAACGAAGCCGCTTATGCGCGATGTATAAAAATAAATGACTAATGGACGACGGAAGCCTTTGAACGATGAAAAAAAAATATTTTTATGTGGAATAAAAAAAAAGGTTTTTATACGTACTGTAACGTAATAATGATGGTAGGACAAAGCCGCACATTCTTCCGGTCCATATACGTTTGTGCAGAAAATGTCAAAGAGAATCTCATTTGGATGTTCGCGCGGATTAAAATTTGTCGCACGAATATCGGTGTCGCTGCACATTCGGTATTATAGTGGCGAAAAAACGTTTTTTTTTCTTTTAATTCCACATTCGTATACATTTAGAACTTACAAAAAAATTCTCGCATGTTTTTCATCGCTAATAAAGAAATAAAAGTCGCGGTAAAATTCACTTCTGACCCTGACGATCGTTTTGCTCTCACCCAGCTATAATTCAAATTTAGAAAAACACATTTACAAGAAGTGCCTATCGCAAAACCGTCAGAACAAAGTCATATGAAGAATATAAAAAAGAAAACAAAGAATTTCGTCGGTTAAGATATCTCAGACTCGGCGGCGCGATATCGCGATTATAACCGAGGGCCTCCCAAGGCAAGGCATATAAGAGCAATCCCACGACTATATATACGTTTACCCGAATTCAGAAAACGCCGTGAGGTGATCGCGATAGGACTATTTTGCGTTCACCAGCGTTGAGGGAAGAAAAAATTCTCATACCGTTTTCTTAGCTTTCTTGTGCCGGGCGATCTACCGTGGAAATCTTGTATACAGCGACTGTAACAGCTCTATATCCTGCGGTTATTCATGATATTCCTCGTACGGTCGTGTTTGTTCATATAAGCTTTCGCGCGGTCTTGTTATGCGCGGCTTTTGGGAAGTTGCGTCGTGAATCTTTTTGGTGTATTAAATCGTTTGTTGATTAATTGTGCAGATATACACTATTAGATGCGGATTGTGCAGATCAGAAATGTAAAATGATCGCTTAGAATTTCATAGTTTGGTGTTTTATGAACTTTTAATATATATGTGTGCTAGGCAAACATATTATTGCAAGTTGATGTGGTATGCGTTATATAATAAAACCTTCGACACACTCTTCCCTTTACAAAAGCCTGTTAAACAATATTGTATTTTATTCAATACGTATTATGTCCCTTTAATGAGGGATTTTCAATTCCCAATTTTGAATTAATGAAGTCTCGTTAATAATATATTCACTGTTATGCTTTCTTTGATAAATATTTCATCAAATCTTTTGCATAAGGTCAAATGCAATTTACTTTGCACAATTTATATGTGCAGTAATATATTGAAGTACAAAGCTGAATCCACATTACAATTTTCGCATATAATAGGTTTTCGATATATAGATTATACCATATAAATTCCACATTCTTTAATATCCACTAGGAGATAAATTTTCAATAAAAATAAAAAACAGCAAATCATTTTTTCCCCCTCGCTGTAAGTTATAGCAAGAACCTGTATATAGAACCAAAATCTAAAACCAATAAACTAATAAAACAATAATAATACTGTCTTTTATTTTTCAGAATTCGTACATGCTCTGGGTGAGCCAGGGATCGAAGATACCGACGACGAGGAGGAGGAGGAGGAGGCCGAGGGAGAGGAACAATCGCCGACGTCGCCTACCTAATCTGTTCCAACTCGTGCGAATATTGAAAACCAAAGCCACACACGTACGTCGTGGAGCCATCAAAAACTAAACGAGAGAAAAAGAACAAACAAAATGCAGAGTCAAAGAATAGGACCTACATACACACACGCACACATACACACACATTCGTACAACAACAGCAGAGAGAGAGAGAGAGAAAGAGCTCCAGGCATTAGGAGGCGTATATGAAAGAAGCGATCGGCAATCGTGCAGCATTAACGCCCCCGAGCGGCGGGCACAGAGATTTACGGAGGCAGTTTTACAGCTCGGCGTCACCTGCCGCTGCATGTATGGAAAGATCTCGAGGCTGCAACCACTGCCGCGCCACGCGGCTATTAAAAAAAATTTCGATCGTTTATATTGAACGGCAAATAGCGTATATATATATACATACAAGCGCGCGGCGAGGCCTCGAGCGAGATTTAGGAGCGTCGTCGTCGACGACGACAAAAAAAAACAAACAGAAAAAAAAGAAATCGAGGGGGCAAAAAACACTGCAGTGGGGAGGGGGTTGAGGATCGCGCGAGATGCGTCGTAAAAAGGACAGCGTAAATCTCGACGGCGCTTTTTTTAATATCCATACCGAGCGCGTTTTGCGCGCGCCCCGATCTCTGTACGCGCATAGACGCCAGAGAGAGAGAGAGAGAGATATTGTATAAGTGAGAGAGATCGAAGCACGAGATCGAAGGCGCGCGCGTAACTTTTCATTACGAATTCTAATCCTGTAACTATGAAGAAGCGAACGATCGCTATAACCCTCGTCGAGACGTAAATTATCCGCGACGCTCGCTAGGACGATTAGTTTGTCTTTCCAGTCGATTTTTACGATCGGCTATGCGCGCGCTTGCGATCCACTCCCACCCAGCAGAATATTTAAGATTTTATGAACCGAGAAGGCGATAAACGCTACGATCTAACGTTCGCTCATTCCGAAGCGTTTTTTTTTTAAATGAAAGTCTGTACTACTAAAGAGCGAGAAGCGGATGTAGAATGAGCGCATCGGTGCGATGAAGAGGAGCTATCGTTACGCCCTCGGCCCTCCCGAAGTTCTCGGATTTTAAAGGCTATATGAAAAATAAAAGACGATTAGACACTTTCCGACTTTGCACTGTTATAAGGAAACATATCTGCATTTATGTCCACGAAGCAATCAAATGAAAAAAAAAAAAAAAAAAAAGAGAAGAAACAACGTTCGTTCTATCATCTCGTATCATAACGGTAGATTATTATAGTCGTATTGCACGCTGAACAAAGTCAACAGAAGGATACTGTTCTATTATGATAATGTTAAATGGACGATGGTTATTCGGAGTGTTTTTTTATTTCGTAACCGAGCGCGTTCTCCGTTTCGTTTAGTTGAACGAAGGAAAAACTGGTGCTGCATCCTAAAGAAAGTTTTACCAATAATGTTAGCACATTCTGGCATTCAAACTGAGATAAGGGATTATTTGCGTTTTTGAATGTATGAACAAGCTAATGATAATCGATAAATCAATAGTTAGTTATTGCATAACGAACAAACGACGCACGTTTATCAAATTAATCATAATTAAATAAATAAAAGCATCTTCTTCCTCTTGACGAATTACAGATTAAACTAAAAAATTAAATCAAATTCAAAGTAGTAAGTGTGAAAATTTCAAAAGAATCTCGATTATCTCGGTCGAGTAAAGGATTATAACTTCGGCGATGCACCAAAGTGGCTTTCTCTATGAGAAAGTTCATCGCATCGATTATACATACATATATAACATAAGTATAAATATAATTATAAATATGTTATAAGATATCATCGTTGAAATTATCTCTGCAGGCTTTAAACGTATTAAAGAGAAAAAAAAGAAAAGAAAGAAAGAAAAAAACACAGAGATCGAACGAGAAACGCTCTATCCAAGGTAAAAGGTTGCTAGACACTCTATTATAAATATATCGTAAACTCATACGAATTTTCTCAATTTTCATAAAAAGACGTCTTCGACTATCGCGCGTGTACGCATATTAACAAAACTGACGATGTGAATCAAATGTACTTAAAATCAAAACGATACTCATTCGCGCTGCTGATTCTCCGACTATACTTCCTAATTTAAAGCAGAGGTGGCGAATACTCGGTGCTATATACATTTACGAAATTAATATTAAGGCAAAATTATACGCAATGAACCAATTTACGATCGACGAATAGGCTCTTCGATTATCAGATATCGGTTAACCATGTGCGGGTTTAAGTATTATAAAAATATCAGAGAATAAATAAGTTTTTTTCGAAATTACTTCTCGGAATTCCGAGGTGAGTTTTGCGAAGGATAAAAGAAATAGATTGGCACTCTGATCGAATATTCGCAAATCTCTAATTTAAAAGAGAAATATACATTTAAATCGATATAGGTATATAAGTATGAGTGTATATCGTGTAAGCTCGATTCATTATACTTACTTGACTCGTTAATTCGTTGCACAGGTGCTTTTTTACATTAGGGAAACAGCGGTGGGTTCGCGATTCACCTGCAGGTGACTTCTTTCCCTGTGGTCTCACACTTTTCAAATCGCAATACACTCCGAGAGATGATTATAGTTATCCTTACTATATGAGAACGGTCATGTAACAATGTCGAGCGGCTTCTAAATTGATTGTATATGGTACATTGTGAGTTTTGAGAAATTCGAGGCATGCGAGCTATAATTTATTTTGTATAATTTATTTTGGAAAATTGGAATGTTACTCTAATACAGTACCGATAACTAGCTGTACTGCTCTCCGTGTAATTCTAGTCAGATTTAAATAAATTACGACAGGTTATTTCTGCTCTGTTCCGTACATATACATATATATCTATTTTAAGAATTCAATCAATCAATAATAAATTGTAAATCTGCAGAATTGATTGTTTGTTTATCTTTACCTTAGCATTATTTCCCAGCATTATTAATAATCTTAAGTCCGTGTTTAATCATAGGATTTGAAAGATAACAATAATTGAGTTTAAATAATGTAGATTACTTAATTGCAGATTGTGTATTAAATTATGTTATTTATATAAATTTTTATCGATTTGATTTTTGACGGGAAAAAGATATGGATAGAGGTGTACGCGTATTAAAAGAAGCCAGTTTTTATTAAGTTCGTTTTTATTAGCGATAAATAAACTTACATATCTATACAATAACAACGTAGTACTCTCATAACTCTCAGAAAATATAAGATCTATCCGTAATAATTCGTAAGTGATTTTCTTTTTTTTTTGTTTTACATCATCTGACACAAACTAACTCGGCGCGCAACGACGACCCAACAAAGTAGAGCTTAAAAGCGTTTCAATAATCACAATTAGATCAATTAATTAATTTATACTTACATATATTTATTATTTATTAACATATACAATATACAGTTCCTAATCGTCATCTTAATTACTCGAAGGCTTAGTCTTTTTTTCACTTGTTTCTAGCCTCTTCGTTAGATCGTCTAGCGCAGCGAGTTACGCAAAAAATACATCGCGTCTCTTTTTTTTTCTTTTTTTTTTGTTTATCTACGTTTGATTAAATTTCTTTTTTGTATTTTTTATGCACATTTATTGTAAAAAGTCGCGTGGCCCATCTGGAAAGCAGGTAAGTGGAACAACGTTTACAGTTATAAATTACTACTATACGTTTTTTTCTAGTCCATCGGAACAATCATGTATTCTGTTTGTTTTTATTTTCTTTTTTTTCTCAACAATGAAGTACGTGGAAGAAAATTCGTTGTCAACATGTCTAAATTGTCTTTTTTGTGTTGCAATGACGTGATTATCTTCATCTTTGATCATGATTGGTCTTTTTGTTTTATTCAGTTCTTTTTTTCTTAATTTTACCGTCTTTGTTCGGTAAAACATTATTTCATGCTTTTCACGAAATTTCCTTCACTATACTTGAGTAGATCAAATCATTCACGTAAGACACAGTTAGTCTTTATCATAACAGCGAAAAACAGATAAAGTATTACAAGGACTCTGATGTTTTGCCGTTTAAATAACATGAAAAATAAAAAGAAGAAACTCATGATAATGACATTATAACACTATATATAAAATAACAGTACATTACACGTCTTAAATATATATATATATATGTAATAAGAAACGTCGTTTATAAACTATATATATCTTTACATGCACTCCTCACAGGCGCTCAATCTCCCAGATGCTCTATAATTCATTCGCTCACGATTATAATGAGAAAAAAAAGAAGTTGTAATATATATATATATGTGTGTGTATATATATATACACATACCGTCGAAGCACGAGAAAGAAAAAGGATAAAACATTAAAAATAAAAGTGATTTAATTTGCGCGAGGCTTCATCTCAATATATTATACATAACGCCGATACACAGCCGCAGAGCACTTAATTACTCGTTAAAGAGCGCGTTGGTCGCCGATCGGAGGCTTCGAACACAGAATTCCGCATGTAATATCGCAGCTGCTCGCCGAGGGAAAAACAAATGCAAATAAAATTGATTGATTTCCGCTTTTGGAGCGACCGTAAAACACATTATTATCCGATCGACGGCGTGAGACTGTACGCGCGCACGCGGAAGTGCATATCTGTATTGTTATATTTTTTTTTTAATTTTTTTTTTCATGCTACAAGCACCACTTATCGATTATTTACATTCTATTTCAATTAATTAGTTTATCGGCAGACTCGATGAGTCTAGACAACGCGTACAATAAGCGCCCCCTCTCTATCTCTGCATCGAAAAAAGACTTGTCTCCTCCTTCTTCTTATCTTCTTCTTTTTTTTTTTGTTGCATTTTTCTTTCTTTTCTGTTTCACATATTTCAATAAAAGACATCGTCAGCGACGCTTTGAATACTGCTTTTTTTTTTCTTTCTTTACATTTTAACCACCAACTGAATACTCGGCGTTTCACATCCGACATATGAACATCCGTTGCTGCTGCCCCGACAAGTGAAAATTGGGGCCGAGCTCTTTCCGAGAAATCAGAGAAAAATATGCCCTGTCAGGCTGTTATGTTCTTTTTCATCTGTCAAAATCGATGCACACATTGCACAGCTAAATACAGACAAGACTGGATTACATTTTGTTTTTTTTTTGCGATTGCAACAGAAGATCGTAGTTTTATTTTGACCGCCATAAAACGTACGATTTTATGATGAATCGAGCATTTGAGGAATTGAATAATATACGATATAGCACTTGAGGCAAGCGCCAACGAACGAAAAACTGTTTATAGACATTTGTTAAGCGAAGTGTTGACTTCTAAGTTGATCCTTTAATCAGAAACGTTATTCTGTCGCTTTTAACGATCGCAAAAGCTGATCCACAATTTTTGCGCGTCAAAATCTCTACTGGGATTATCTAGGCGATCGTCGTACAATAATTATAAAAATGAGCCTTGCTAACCGAAGGCTCCTCATCCTTCCCACTTCACAATTCACATCTTTAAAAACGTAAAGGCCTCGGAGACAGATTTATTGCTGTCAAAAACTCTACTGTAAAAGGAATTCAGACCAGAGTTTACAATTTACGTCTTTTTTTTTGTTACTCATATCACAAACCTTTTACATTTAAATAACATTTTTTGTCTCTGTCAAGAAATGCTGACGTTAATTCGATGTGCTCTCGAATACAATAAGATAAAACATCGTTTGGTGCTGCGCTTGAAATGCTTTACGCACCATTCAAAAATACTAAAAAAAACGAATTTTGACAAGAGTTAATTAATAACATGATATAGAAAAAGCATTTACGAAAACTCGTACACGCCGCAAAGTCAGGCAGTGCTGTCATTTTCTCACTTCGCAAATCGTATTCGCAAAGTAGCACATCACATACCAATGGATAAATGTATAATATTAATAGCGATAACTAAATGAAAGAAAAAAAAAAGAAAAAAAAAACAATCAAACATTTAAAAATGATTCAGTGTAGTTCTTTATTTACGGTAGAAAAAAGTGCATTCTCAATTCCCTACCCGTTCGAAACACTTTCAAGTCTGCGATTATACGTTTGTCATAGAAAAATATAAAAAAGAACATGGCGAATGAAAATTTACAATGAAAGAAATATCACTCGGTGGCACATTTCGAAACTTGTTTGTCAGGCGGTTTTTTTTTCTTTCTTCCATTTTTCTTAACAGTATATTTAGCGACAAAGGATTCACAATATCTTTCATCGTTCCACGAAAACAAAACACACCCTGCTCAGTCCTACAAATTATCACGTCATAAAGTGTCCTAACATATTTTCCTCCCTCACACTGTTCACAAACGTCGTACGACACTGTTTCAAATTTATCTACAATGCCGTTTCACACTCTGCCCCTTCTCGATATTCTTAATTCCTTTTTTTGTCTGTTTGGCTTCAACGATTTGCAACTGGAGAAATACAAAATTGGTTCACAGATTTTTTTTTTCAGTTAATTAAAATTCATCGTGCGTATACAGTAAACTCGCGAGATGGAAGAGATTCTCTTGGTTTTGGCATTTGTTGGTTGCTTTAATAAAAAAAAAAAAAATCGTTTACGTCAATCCTATTCAGCGATTGCCCTTTGTATAATGCGAGCATCGAGTTGGTTTTCAATAAAAACGATCATCGTGGAATGTGGAGCTCCAAGTCGACTCGATATATATTTCAGTATTGTCGAGCGGCATGGCCGAGCCGCTTCCCGGCGAACAGATATCGCCGTGTCGTGGTCCAGTCGACCTCGGTCGAATTTCACAAAACAGGCTCCTCGTCCGTTTCCTCGCTGTCCTGATGCTGTTGGGAGGCCGAGGACGAGGAGGTCGACGACAGGGACGTGGAGGAGGAGGTGACGAGCGGCACCGCACTGAAGGAATTCGTCCTAGGCCGCCTGTGCTGCTGACGCTTTAGGGGCTGCTCGTTGTCGCTGCTCAGACCGTGAGCCGATATCAGTGGTCGCAGAGCCGAGCGAAGGGACCAGTACAGACGAGGGTAAGCTACTTCCTGCCGGCCGAGCAATTCCTCGTTCTTCTTCTGAAAACAGTGTGAAAACGTTATGCTTATATCTCAGAGAAATGTATTCAATTTTATTCACTACTGTATGATGTACTTAATCGAGTACGTTACAAATACTTTTCATTTGTATGTATAATATACCTGAACGGATTCCTCGGCGAGGGACAAATCCTTGAAAATGGAAATTTTCTTGCTCTCGGTGAATTGCTTGAGGGCCTTTTCCCTCACGTAGACGAACGGCCTGATGACCCTGAGCGCCTGCTCCCTGATGTAGTAATGCGCCTTCATGGTTCTGAGCTTGCCGTTGTTGAAGACCGAGCTCAAGAAGCCCTCGGTGAGATCGTCCAAATTCTGTCCCAGCGCCAGTACGTTGTAGCTGTTCTTTTTCGCGAGGGCATAGAGCTTGGCTCTCGTCGCCTTCTCGCAGAAGCTCGTGTAGGAGCCGAGGACGGTCCTCGTCGCGTCCTGACTAGTGGCTGCCGAGTCGGCCGAATCCTCCTCCATCTTCGCGGTCTTCAGCTCCTCGTAAAAGTACGGCACGTCCAGTGCCTTCAGATAACTCATAGCAGCGAGTGGATCGCAAGTCTCTGGGGCAACGCTGGCGACGCCGATCTCAAAGTCGATTCCCTTGGATCTGGCGTAGAATCTGTACTGGTGGAGCGTGTGCAGGAGCGTGAGCGAGCTCTTGCCGTAGGGAGCCATGCAGAGCAGTACCCTGTCGTTCTCCTTGATCATGTCGAACTCCTGCATGGCCTCGACCGTCGGTTTCCAGATATTCTTGGGCGGACAGTGCCACTGATCGGTCGACTGATGCTGCTGGTCGACCTCGGAGCTCTGGTCAGCGCTGTTCTCGCTACCGGTACTGTGGACCAGCTGCTGCTGCTGCTGCTGCTGCTGCGAGGCCGAGAAGAAGATCTCGTCGTCCTCGGATAGGTCGTCGTTGGTCGTGGTGCGATTCTGTTTGCACAGTGTCAGAGTGTTGTTGGCGGTGCCGTTGCCGAAACGCGGCCTGCGCATACAGCAGCTGTTCGAGTTCGACTCGGCGCTACTGCTGCGTCCGAGTTCGGCCGCTGAACCGCCGTCGACCGATCGGTCGCTGTCGTGAAAGGATAGATTGATGCCGCTGTCCTGCGAGCTGACCGAATTCACGGTCGAGTAGATCTTGGGCAGGGCTTTCTCGGGCTCGCTGTGCTCGCCCTCGTCGTCCTCGTCGTCGTCGGTGTTGTTGTTGTTGTTGTTGTTGCCGCTGTTACCGGTTGCACTCTTGGCGTGGTCGACGATACCGGCAGGTGGGGCCTCGGTCGTCGGCGTGGGCTTGACCACGTAGATCACGGTCTCGTCCGACGAGCACTCGGAGGACATTTTGCTGTCGTGCTGGGAGAGCTCGCTTACCTTGTCAGGGAGTGCGGGTGTGCGGGAACGAGCTTGACCCGGTAGGAACATGCGACGACGTTCAGCGGGTGATGCGCATCCGGAGGAGGATTTGTCATCTGGCGAGTATCTGAAAGTAGTCGTGGGGATTCTTTTTGTTAGACCTTTGTTTTCTTTTCTTTCTTTGCGTGTAGATTGCAGGCGTGATTGTGAGAGATATAGATTTGTTGGTTTCGCAGGCGAATCGTGGGGGAGTGAGTGATAGAGATTGCTTTTTGGTTCACAAAACGTGCTTCAAAGCCTTTTTGCTGCTGGTTTTTTTTTTGTTTTCACAGTGAAGAGCAAAGACAAGTACACTGTATTAAATCAGTTCAAAAACAAATTTACATTAAAAAAACACCACACGATAAAGTTTTTTGTTTGACAGAGGAATTATCGTTTGGATCTATTGAGAAAAACCAGCTTTTAGAACTTCGGTACCCGAGCATAATTCCTTTGTCAAACGTTAAGTTTGTATTCGTAGAAGTAATCACCCATTTGAAAGTTCGTCGGAGTCAAACTTCATCGTGGGTAGGATAAGTCTTCAAGCACTGAAAACGAAGATCATGTTTTAAACTTTTTAACTTTATTCCCAAATTAATAATTCGAGAAATCATGTGTTCTCTTGCGATAAGAAAGAATTACAGAAAAAAAATACGAGAAACAAATAATATGATCATGCGACATTTACAATCGACTTTGGTTGAATGATCCCTTGAAGCATTATATCGATTCTTCGTTGATGTGCAACAACCAAAGTAAACCGTAAGCATCCCAGTATATCGTTATGAATGCGATGAAACGAAACAGAAAAAAAAGAAGTAGAAAAAAAGAAAAAAAAAAGAAAAACTATACCGTACCCTAACGAAAAATCTGCTCACCTATGGAGTCCATCGACCGAGTTGACCATGCACCTGATCTCGGACTTGACCTCGCTGGCCATCTCCTTGGAGAACTCCATGAGGTACTCGGCTATGTCGCTGGCCGAGAAGGAGTCGTGGTGCTGCTGTTTCTCGAGGGTGCGCGCGTGATGTAGACTAGAGTCGGTACAGCTGCTCTCGGACAATGCGTCGTCCACCTTGGATATGACCTCCCGTATCTCGGACTTGATCTCCGTCGCGAGCTCCTTGGTGACCTCCTTCAGATAGGCGCGCAAATCGTCCTCGGAACTGTGACTCATGGCGCAGGAGAGGACGGGCGAGGATCGACCCAGCCGATTCGCGTTCATCACCGAGTCGAAGGAAGACGAGCACGAGCCACCTGCGGTTCACAGTTCATAGGACCAACGTCACAACGAAATTCGCCATTGAAATGTGCCGATCGTAGATGGAGATACTAACCAGGCGAGGTTGTGGGCACGTGTCCGAGGGAAGAGGCCGACCTACCGGGACTTTCGGTCGCCTCCGAATCGAGGGAGCCGTTGAGCTCGGTCTGACTGCTGCAGCTGCAGTGTCTGTGTCTGTTCGGCGAGTTGGCGGTCGCTATGCCGAGACTCGCCAAGGTCTGGGGACTCAGGGGTATCGGTACGGGTGAGCTGGTCCCGCCCACGCCGCCGTTGGTACCGCTGGTGCTGCTACTGCGCGCTCGACAGGTCGACGAGCTACCCAGCGAGTTGCAGCGCGCCCTCGCCACGTAAGACGGCGGATCCGAACTCTCCTTTGCACCGCTGCCGTTGCCGCTGTTGGCGTCGGTGCCGTTGAGCTTGCTCGCGCTGCACGAATGCTGCTCGCTGCTGATCAGACGCGCCACCACCGGGCTCGAACCTGAAATTTGTCGTTCCTTGGTGACTCGAAAACATCTTGTGACGTATACTTTGATAGAGACGCGCGCACGCCGAAAGCGCGTGAGTAATGCTTACGAATCGAATTTCGAGAAAATAAATTACAATCGAGTAAATCGGCGACGTGTATAGCGACAAAGTATAGAAGATGTCCCAGAAAAGTGTATCTACATACAATGGGACAGAGCGATGGGATTTGCAATTACAATGATCCGAATGCCGTTATAATCAATTGTGCGTCTCATTAAACTCTAAAGAAAAAGAATTGTGTTCTTTTACAATAATACACGTATATCAACATGTCGAACCCAACGCATAATTTATAAGCCAAAGATATTCGGATGAACGACTCATGAGTATATATGATTGTAAAGCGAAAGAGGATTCCTTACCAAGTATGCCAACGGCAGCAGTGGTAACGGCCTCCCCGACGGCGAACCTGATGCTAGGCATAGGCGAGCCCGGACAGGTGGCCGGTGACTTTTGTCCAAGTGGGCCGTGGTCCTCGTCGTCGGGGTCGGCACCGCCGGCTCTAGCGCAGCATCCCCGGCCTCTACGGAGATCCGCGGGACAGCTGAGAGCGGGCAGACTGCGGTGACGGGGCGAGTTAGGCGAGACCGGCGGATTGCAGGTGCGCGATATGTCGCTGTTTAGTCTGCGAATGCCGAAGCTGGAGACAAGAGGACAACGGTTAGACGAGACATAGCTTTTGTTTTTATTTCCAATTATTCTCTTGCAATTGTAAAAAGTAAGGCGTGAAAGGACATTTTGTACGTCGGAGAATTTGTGTGTAGCTGTTTAATGATGTATACAAGCTAGTCGGTAAAACCACAAGCATGCGATTGCACAACCATGCGATTGCATAAAAATAACGATAAGCTCGTATCTTTTTTCGATGAATTTATTTTATCGCTTACAGTATAAACACACTGGCTATCAAAAATTCGACCTTGTGTAGAAATTGAAACTGCACGTTAATCAGCAAAGATAAGTGCGCGAGGGAAAAAAAAAAAAAAAAGATGATAAAATAAAGAGGAAGCTTTAAAAAATATCAAGAGTTGGCAGTCAAAATACAGTTACACGATTCAGAACAACAACAGCTCGCGAGCTCAACACATCTTCGTACATCTGCAATTACAAAGGAATAATGAAAAAGAAAATGAATAAGCGCAATATCCAACCAGGAGGCCTCGATGAAGGCGAGCTTGTAGCTGGCCGGATCGAAGGGCACGACGTGCTTGACGTTCTGGGAGTGTCCCAAGAGCAGATCCTGCGCCTCGTGCGGCAGCATGAACCACCTGAGGGATTCGCTCTTCTTGTCGAAGGACACGCTCCTGTCTATCTGCATCGGATATCTCTGGGCCATTTTTCGGGCGCGATTGAATATGTTGCGCGCCGTCTGTAGGCAGTCGCCGTGGCACTGGGGGAAGACACCGGGACCCGAGACCCTGCGCTCGGTCGCGCTCATGCGGCCGTCGGTGTAGCGTATGGAGCCGAGCCAGCGACGATCCTTGAAGACGCTGTTGGTGTGGTGACGCCACTCGCCCGTCTCCGGATTCAATACGTACTGGGGCAGTAGCTTCCAGCCTTCGGTAGCGACCATTTTCAGGGCTTCCAGGACGAAGGCCACCTCGGCCTCGGGCATGAAGTAGGGGAAGGTGAGCCGCGCGAACCCTGGGCGCAGCGTCTCGGCGTTCGTCTCGTCGCGGCTGCCACCGCTTTGGCTGCTGCAATAAACCATTGTTATTACACTCGATGATACGATGTTGGATTTTCTACGTCCTGTGCTACGATAATATTGGCTCTTTGCAATAGTACTCGAATGAAAGTGGTAATATACCGATAACCCATGACTCTATATACAAAATCGCTATTTACTTCAAAAGTACCACAATCACCAGGAAACTTCCTCTCTCTCCCAAGGTCAACCAACAAACTGCCACATACTATCTCTATAGTCGAGTCGTATTATCGAGACACCTACAACGATATAGCTAAAGTCGACGTACCTCTGCAGCAAAAGGGCCTCGTACTCCTTGGCGAGCTTGTCGTCGATGCCCATGAGACTGTGGGCGTATCGACCGGCGCAGGCGCATCCGCCTCTCGCTTGTACCCCGAAGACGTCGTTCAGGACGGCGCAGACAAAGTTGTGGTGGAGAAAGGTGCCGCGCGGATGGCGCACCATGAACGAGAAAGTAGGCAGACGCTTGACGTTCTGGGAACTGCAGCCCAGTAGGATCAGCTCGGGTATCGTCCGCACGTGCGACAGTACTTGCCTGTAATTCACACACACACACGCAATTGATATAACGGTTGTGGAAACAAGACGAGGGATCGATTGATTGTAATTATTGTCATCGATGCGATTGGCGCGCGGGTATAATGTAACAAATGTTGACAGTGTATATGAAGATTGTCTGTGCGAATGTTATACAGTGGACACCGGTCAGGTTTTGCTTTCTTTTGTCGCGTCCCTAGTTTACTGTACATAATCACAATGTCGGTGCGAGCACGCAATCATTTTCTCGCACTGATATATCGAACTTTAAACACTGCTATATCCTTTCGCAATAGCACAAATCAGTTATTTAAATATATACGGTATTTCAAAACAGTTGAAAATGATTACCTCAAGATTTTGTCCTGTCGCGTAGCGATGGCCTGATGAGTGAGATTCTCCTTGAGCTGGACGGCGAGTCCGCAGCGTATGGCCTCGACTACGCCGCCCGTGCCGCTCTCGTCCCTCAGTTCAGGATCTCTGAGGTAGCGATGGGAGTCGCGCATATCCTCGGGACTGACGTCCTCGCCGAGGAGCGACCGCTTGGCCACGAGGACCCCGGGTGTCTGTGCACCCCCGACGAACTTGTGACCCGAGAATATGATGGCGTCCTTGTGCACCGTTGTCTCGCCCACGCCCGGTAGATTCGGATTCATCTCCATTTTCACGTAGGGCGCTAAGCATACGAGATCAAACGAGTTTTCAACTTGTTCCGACACTATTCAACTGGGCCGCCGACTCTTATTTTACGTGCAGAGGGAGAATTTTTTACTGTACCATGTACTAGTGTCAATCTACTTGAAATGGAAAATCTTTTCTCCGAGCAAAAGATTTAATACTTTTATAACGCGAAGCCGAATGAAAAAGACATAGTATTAAAATCTATTTATAAAGATAATTTTTGGACATATATTTTGCTCAAAGAAAAGTATGTCAGTTGGTAATACATTTTTCTTGCGATAAATATTATTGTAACTTTTATATACGAAGACAACTAATCGATACGAATTTACCTATACGCAAGAAATTATTAATAACTCGCGTAAAGTAAACATTGTGTAGGCCGCTTGAAAATAAACATTATGCTTAAAAGGCTACTTTATTGCGAGAGCGAGCAGACCTTCAAACAGCTGTGACAATAAAAAACAAAAAATCATTGAATATACACATGAATCTGCAGTGAAATACTTGCTTCGACATTCCGAATAATACCAAGAGCCAGACCAAGTTTGCGATCGTTAAATTAACTGTTTAACCAATCCCGCGAGTATACATAAAAATATCATTCGATATCCGAAAAAAAAAAACCACGCGTATACACACATCGAACCCCGAACATGAAACGAAATTTCTCAGCGCGCGCTCAGGTATAGAACTGCGGGAAAATCCCAGGGACCTTTGTCCATAAAAGAACCGCTATATATCCGAAAAAAAAAGCGAACCCTCCTGCACACCTCGATGCGTCTCAAATATCCACGCGCACACGTGCGTATAGGTATACGTGTATATATGTGTATGTATGTGTATGTATACGCACCGGCCGACGTGTAATCCCAGATGCTGAGTGCCCCGTGTTGTCGTAGCAGTAGAGTCGTGGCAACGTCGTCGGCCAGGACGCCGGTTATACAACTGGCAGCGCTGAAGTAGCCGACCATCCTCGAGGCTGGATTGTCCTTGCGCTCTCTCACGAGTTTGCGCTCGAGATCGTTCAGGTCTAGGAAGCCTTCGCGCGTTTCGTCTATTCGCACCAGCTGTCCATGGGCAAAAAAAGGTTGATGTAAAACACAGTTTCACGGCATGTTGACGGTGAACTCGTGACATTTTGAATGGATAAATTATTTAACGTTTCGATTGCTTTACTTGTGACTTTGAAAGATGGATGAGAGCTGCGTTGAAGCCGTATATAACTGCAGCTCGACATTGCAATAAAATACTACTGGATCTGAGTGGGTTATCGCATTCGCGAATGACGATCCTTGACTTATTGGGAATCGAGCAATAACTCAGTCGGATATACCGATATTACACTTTGGACTCGAGATTTTTATTTATACCATACGAAATTTATTTGTTTTGCTTACGTATGTACTCCAGAAAGCATAATTTAATATGTGAATATAATAATTTTATTGTTATTCGGGTGCACAAGATTATCTTCCACAAAATTTTGTATAAATCGTATTAGATAATATATGTTTCGCTAATTTATTCTATTCTTGCAAAAGCCTAGCGTCCCAGAAACATTAATTTGACACCGCGGTAATACTAAATCTTGGCCGAGCGAAAGATTCGTTTAAAAGTTTAGCGCCAGCCTGAAAATACCAGCGTCCTATATTTTACGCTTGTTTATATAAAGCGAATTTCAGTGGTAACAGTCACTTGGACAAATTTATCAACTGCCAGAGAAAAATGCGAATGCGTGTGTGGTTTTTATTAAATTTACGGGTCACACGTGACTCACGCGCGTACAAACTCTTATATACATATATAAATGTGATAATTCGCTTCCTCCTTCCTATTAAATAAGGATTTTTTGTCCGTCCGCGTTATCCGCCAGAAAAAAAAAGATGATTCGTATATATATATATCTACAGGAACCTGATAAACCGGTGAGGACTTTAATTCCTTTTTAAGCGAACAATTAATAATTATTTTCTTTCATACGATATTTCTTCGAAACAAAAACAATGACAGTGATTTTATTCTTTTCAAAGACGAAAATAGCAATTTTTCTCAAAGCAAATACATCCATCGTACGTCACTTGAAATAATACTCTTAATAGCATTCTCATATAGCAGAGAAAATTCAACTCACCCTGACTCCGTACTCCCTCCAGGGCCTAAGATTGGCGTGATGCTCGAAGGGTCCGACGAACACGACGGTAGGCTGACCGAGGTCGAGATGCCTGAGAAGAGCGCGCAAAGCTCCGGCCGTACCCTGACCCGTGAACAGCACCGCATCCTGCTCGTCGGCGCCGACCGCGTGTCGCACGATGTCCCTGGCCTCGTGCCTGCAAAAACGACAATTCCCATTATCGCACCGTCATCGCACACGATTTTACACATTTTTTGGCTCGCCTTGTATGCTTTTCAAATGATCGACGCTCGAAATTTTGGGAAGCTGCGATACTGGTTGTATATGCGTATGCGGATGGAGTGTCCGTTTAAATTAAGAATAAACGCGGATGCGGCGCTCTCTGGACTTTATAGCCCAATAAAATCATTTTAATTTATCATCAGCCCGACTTTTAACACCACATTTTACCACTAAACACAAAGACACTCGATATAATTTATTATCCCCGTAATTATGGGAGCTTAACAACATACTCGCATCTATAAACATAATTTAATACACGAAAACCACCGCAGTAGCAAGTACGCACACATTTACTATATATCGTAAACATTTCACTCGAGAGCGATAGGTGAAGTGCACAACCTTGAAATAAACAGAGAGACTCAGCTGTCCGCGCACCAAATAATAAATCGCGCGTCCGTTTTAAATCCACGAGAATCGATTCGAAGCGAGGGGAAGAAAAGCGTATATATATACCAGCCGCGTGTGCTAACCAATCAAAAAAAAAACCACGTCTTATATCCGCGCGGATATATAGATCGAGGATGGCGCTCGGCGCTCGACAAAGCTCGTTCTCTCTCGTTCCCGTGCACGCGCGGTCACAAAGAAAGCAGTGTGGCAGCGGCGTCGCAATGTAGGTCTGCAGCGCGCGCTGCGAAACGTCTTGTATATAGGGGTGGCTGTCGGGGGTAACGCGAACAAAGGAAAATGCAGACCGCGCTTTCCCTGTATATACCCCCATTGTTCGCGTATCTGCGTGCCTCTGTCTGTCTCTCTCTCTCTCTCTCTCTCTCTTTCTCTCTCTCTCTTTTAAATGCAGAACGTAACCATTGTAGTGGGGTTCAAGTATAGTTTTTTTGGTCACTTTAATGCCTTTTAATCGCCCGACCACTTTGTACCTTGTACTTATCTGCATATACTTATATTGTATTTAGTTTTATTTTGTAGTTTTAATTTTAATGTACAATCATATTTTATTTATCTATTTTTTATTTTATTTTTTTGTATCACTCGATTATATTTGCGACTAACTTAATTGTATCGAGGCATTCCCGTCCTCGCGATGACGCATATGTAAATTATACTGTATTTCCCTGTACATTGAAGTGGCTGCCTCAAGACCACGAGTCCTTAGCCAGAATAAAAATCAATATTCATTCATTCATTCATTCATTCTCTCTCTCTCTGTTTCTATGTGCTATACGCGATGGTATGGAGAGTTTTGTCTGACGCCCTTTTGTGCTCCGCGTATATTATACGCTGTGCAGTATACGGGATATTCCGGATAATCATGGCTGACTGCGAGAATTTCAAATTGAACATAGAGCGATGTATGTTTTTCGGATCGGCTGCTCAAGAGCTATACCGAAATTGGCTCAAATACAAAAAGCCAATAAAGATGAAAAGTGCGTCGCAAATATGAATGAATTTTACAGATATAGTAAACCAATTTTTCTTTTATTTACAGCAAAGGCATTAATAGTCCAATGATTTCGAACATAATTTTGCGCAGTAAAGCTCAATTTGACAATCTATCGCCAACATCGACTCTAAATTACAACATCATCATCTTCCAAAATCAATCGATCCCAAATAATCGATTAACTGCAGACACGCACTCAACCCCGTAAGATCCCAAGTACCCATTACGTATACAGCAGCAGCAAAACGGCCCTCGGTAAACTCGTCAAGCGCCGCCGTTACACTACTTATCAAGTCTATCATACATATCGTAAAGTACGAACACTGCACGCGTATATACGGCATTATGCATGTAATAGAGAGAGAGAGAGAGAGAGAGAGAAAAGGAGAAAGAGGATCTGTCTCTCGGTCCACGCGAGATCTCGCGGCGCGGGAAATGGGTCAATGCACACATTCCTGCTACGTAATAAACGGCGCTCACCGCTCTAAATTTATACCCGCGCCGCGGCGGCGATGCACCGCCTGCACTGTATGTGCCCCACTGCCAGATATTATATACTACTACGTGTGTATTACAACGGAGCAAGGTTGCAGCGACGAGCGGTGGGCCGCCAAGAATCGATTATATACACACGTATATAGATCAACTGTACGGCGCAGATTCTTTTTCCGAAATAGCGGATCTCCGCGAGTCTCCAAGTTATATGTGTATATATCTATATATTCTACTACGCGGAATGTGTGTATGTATATAGACGCGAGGACCTAGATTAAACATCCCTGGTGCAGTGTACATTGTGTATATAAGGCGCGCTCGGCCGAGACCGAGCGCATGTCCGTATTGGCCTACATATGTCGCAGTTCTGATCCGACCCGAGACTCTGTGTCTGTGTGTGTCTGTGTGTGAAGTGGAGGACAATGAGGAGAGAGAGAGAGAGAAATAAAGAGAGAAGCTCGCATTATGTGGTCGGTTTTGGTGAATCGAGCATTGAGGGATGATCAAGAGCGAGCTGTCTACGTGCGTCTCTGCGTGTGTTTACACGTTGGACGGTTTTCATACATATATATATATAAAGTTCGAGATGTGTATTTTAAGGACACTGGAGCATTTGTTATATAGAATGTACATAATTGCGATAAAAGTGGTTGTCGAATAGTCGATTGATCTCCGCGCGGGATTAAATATTTTTGGTAAAGAATAAAGAGTATATGTATATTATGAGAGTATGACTCACCTGAAGAGGGACGACTGTAAGCTGCATATCGATGTGGAAGCCCGTGTATCGCCCAAATATGGCAGAACCTCTTTGACTATGTAGTCCTCGAGAAATTGCAAGGATCTTCCGGAAGCCGTGTAGTCGCAATATACAACTGTAATCAGACAGCACAATTAAATCAATTAATTACAGCTTAAACATTCTTACATTATGTATAACAATGTGAAATAGTAATTTTCTAAACGGTAAAGGGACCTCTCGCTCCAGTCAAATCAAAACGTTCATATAATAAATCATGTGTAAATGTCTCAAGCTTGCGCAATTCTTCGCGAGTCGAGCACGTTCTCGCGGATGACAAAACAAAAAATAAGTGCACCGACAAACGTTTCGACTATAGGGCTGCAAAGAGCAGGACAGACGCGCTCTATTAGATTCAAGGAAAACATCACGATCCACCGCGGCTCTTGCGAGTCCGCGCGCTATATATATAAGAGAGGAAAAAAAAAACGTCGTCGGTGCGAGAGTCTCGCTCCGCGCGTGAAAGGCTCTCGAAAAGCGCGAGGCCTTTGACGGCTTTAAGTTCGCGGAATACCTACAAGAGCCTCTCTCTCTCTACCCTCGTCCCATTCTATTTGCAGACACACCACTCGGTCCCGCCGCTCTGCGCACGTGTGCAGATTATACACCGTCTCATCCCCTTATGGGTATGTGTGTGTGTGTGCACGAACGCGCGGCAAAAGAAAGTTTCGACCGCTTCCGCTTTGCCATCCACACAGCTATTTTCGACAGAGCCGCAAGCGCTACTATACACTCATATTTATCGATGCGTTTACGAGCAATTCGCTCCAGCGCGAATCGTTATTATAGCTCTTATTTTTTTTTTTTTCCAATTTATGCGTTATATTAGAAGTGACATCATGCCGGCGATCCATCGCTTCATCGTTTTGCGCAATAACTCGCGCGTATTATTGTTGTATAAGCTTGACAACATCTCTATCTCGCGGATATAATGTGTATCTTTTAAATGCGGTTGATGTACTGTATCCGTATGTTTTTCTTAAAAATTATCGTTAAAAAATTTCGAGACTAGCGCGATAATTCGTTATCGCTCCATCCGTTTCTGGCACGTTGAAGCGTGACTTTAAGCGCTCACGTGTTCTCGTTATATATACGAGAGTTGGCTCTGGTGTGCTGATGCGCGCGCGCGAACGCCGAGAACTCGATCGGGCGATGATTCAGCGAAGGAGGAGGCACGACCGCTCATTGTTCTGCGGCGACGAAAACTTTGATTTGGTCTCTCGGCTATAAAAATTCGTGCCTCCATCATTGCATACATCCGGATTTATTGCTTCGAGCGTATACAACGCGACCTCGCGCTACGTACGGAACGGAACACCGTCTATATATATATGTAAACACGCATAGAGTTTGAATATATGTTGTTCTGTTTACGTAGGCAATTGGTTAACGAGCGCGCAGAGGAAATAATAAGCGCTGACTCGGTTAATGGCATGATCGTTAACATGCGAAAAATCAAAATGTAGTTCGAGCGAGTTCGGTAACGGGACGCTTCTATTTCGAGCCATATATATGCCGGCCCCAATAACTGTCGTATTAATAATACATATTTATCGAAAAAGAAAAGAAAAAAAAAGAAGAAAATTAAAAGAAAAAAAGAAACTATAAAGATATATAATAGAGTCGAAGCGCGTGTCGGCATTTCGCATCTCCTTTAAAAGACGTCAGTGGGGTCCCCGGTTATTTTTAAGTGAAAAGTCTTAACCATCGACTGTACATTATAGGACAACAGCACTGGGTGTCTGCCAAGCCCGGCCTCATAAAGAATGACTCTTTAGTGCCTGACTTTTGCGCTTTATAACGTCGACACTACTCGCGCTAATATTTGTAAGAATTCGCATATCCGAAGATTCATCCTTCGCACGTGACTATACGTATCCGCTTGGTCATATAATTCGAATCATACGATTATGGTTCGATGGCGGATAGAATCGTTGCGAAATCGACTGCAATCCTACAATCGGGGAGATTGAATCGAGCGTCGCAGCACCGTGTAAAATCCAAAAAGCTATTCCGTGGAACCTTTTGAATTTTAAGCTTCGCTGCGATAGCGATAAGTAATACACTTCAAGTCGAATATAGCGACGATGCCGCGCTTAGTCTGCGGTACTGCTGACGAAAAGGTGCCAAGGTGCAGCGATTTTTGCAGCAGAGCTTTTTGCGCCCGGCTTTGCGGATAATCTATCGCGCGCGCGGAAAAAAATCGCAAACAGAGTTTCGTGAACCTTCGAGCAAAATTTACCGAATAGCTTGAACTGAACTCATCAAGCAAGATGTGATTGACGGTTGTAGAACATCAACAGAACTAGTTCGGTAAATTTTGCTTGATCAATCGAGTAAGAGAAGTTAGGCCTACTTTACCTAGCCAATCGAGTAATTATTGCTCGCTTGAGTAATAAACTTGAGAAAAATGTTTAATTTTCTGCGTTTTATTTTTAATATAGTACATTATATAAGGTAACGATAAGTATATAATAATCATTTACAAAATGTGCCTTGTATTTTATTTTATTTTATTTTCTGTCGCTTGCCGCTGCAGTTGTTTACACCGTGTGATATGTACATAGCAACCGAGAAGCATATTTAATACACAGGGTGTACAAATTCGGAAAATAGTGAATATAAAATTAGGACTTATAAATTAAATAACTTGAACAGTTAATGTTTACATTTTAGTAAAAGAGAGTGTATTATACACACTCGCGATTGGAAGACGGCAAAGTAATCTTTGCTTGATTATTTAGGCACTTTGTATTTGACTGTTATTTCAGTATGTATTAC
>UELU01139329.1:67216-109161 GCA_900490025.1 Megastigmus dorsalis | reverse complement strand
CTCTGCACAAATAAAATAAATACAAAATTATAACGAAAAAGACTTGATTCGGAGAAAAAATTTTCCAGACTCTTATTTTACAATGAAAATTTATTTGGCATTTACTTCGTGTGTTCTTATAGCACATAAAATTTTTCAATTATATTAAATTAATCAAAATAGTCTGACTAATATAAGACACCTTTTTAATAAACTAATAAGAAGAATTCTAAAATAATCATATGTAATCAATGTTTATCATCTTATATACCATAAAACAGAAGAGAATTCAGCAATGGCCAAACAGTTAATTTTCTTATAAAAAATTTATTTTAGAAGAATATTAAATGATATAACTAGTAGAAAACTATTCAGTACAAAATTTTTCTTCTTAAGTGATGAAAAAATCAAAACACTGAAAATTGAAAGTATATGTAAATAATGTAAATTATGTGCACGTAGATAATGCCGAGTATACTAAGTCATTAATTTTGCTAAGTGGGGAGGACCAGGCGGTGGAATCCACTAACCATTTTACTATCCTCTTCACGCAGATTAACTTGCACCACTGAAGAAGCGCGGTTGCTGTTTTGGCAAAATGCTTGGCAGGCTTGTATACGGATACAGTACTAATTCATGAACCCTGGATTGTAAAAGGAAGAATTTCGGATTAAAAGGGGTGCGGAAAAGTTGTACACGGGATGCGCGTTATCTTGAAGGGTATTGAAGGTAAAGCTTGGCCAAAATACTGCGCTAGGAAACTAACCGTGGTTAAAGTAACGGTCAGAAATAAGAGTGGCGAACATAAAGTAGTTGTAGGCTCGGCATATTTTCTGTTCGGTTCAATGGAATACCCACCGGAAAAAAGTGAAAAAACTGGTAGAGGAGTGTGAGTGGGGTTTGGGGTAGTTCAGATTGTAATAGAAGAAGGTGATTGATATCGCCGTGGCTTCGATGGGTGCAACGCACCTGATCAAAGGATCAAAGGGTCTCTGAAGAAGTCTGTATGTCAGATGACAACCAGATTCTCTTTGAGATCGCGAGGTTCGGCAAAGCGGAGACTCAATAGAAAAACCCTAGACGGACTACCCTAGAAGCCTAGAAAATTATCTGGGTAGAAGAAATGGATGCATCTGTGATGCTAGAAGAAGCTCTAATTCGCTTATTCCAAGGAAATTGTTCATTAAAACAAAGGACTCGTCCAAAGTGTGCAACTCTTCGTAGATTTTAGCGAAGCATTCAGCATAATCTCACTCGAGGCTTAAAATAAACTGAGTTGGATTCTTCAGGTCAGCTCTCCACTACCTTTAATTCTCTCATGTAGAGTAAAGAGTGTGATATAGTTCTATGTACAGCCTTGGAGTGTCAAGAATCAAACTCATTTCATATGCAGATGATCTGAAAAATTATGTACAGCACTTTTTTAAGAAAATATCATGTAAAGCATTCCTTTTTTCGAGTGCATTCTTTCGGTAAATAATTTTGTGTAGTTAAGAGTAGTTACGCCATTTTCTCTGCCCCCAGATTTGGCACAATTAATTATCCATCTTTTTATGTAATTGACCGTTCTAACTTATGTCTCCAATTTTATTATTTTGTAAATGTCTAGAAGAAGAGAAAGAAAATTTTATCAATCAAGACCAATTAAATATTATATTTTATACATTATATAAGAATAACCTTCTCATTTTAGTAAAGGCATAAGTAAACTCCACACCCTCTTCGGGACTTTAACACAGTTAAAAAGCTTAAAATCTATGCGCTGCGTTTCTTTGCAAAATTTTTCGCTTAGATCAAAGTGTAGTTTGGTCTTTTATTCTACTAAAAGTTCATGTTTTTTCCGCACTATACAATTAGGCTTTGTGTCATGGGTGACCGTTTTGCATGTTTGTCGCGAACTGTATTCATCATCTTCAACATTCGGATGTAGTGCTGCCGCAAATCGGTGACGTCGGAAAGCCGAATTTTATTGTTGCGTTCGCTACATTCGTTTAAAAGAAATTTAACAACTCGTCATGGTACCGAGAGCACGCTATCGAAGCTGCAAACAAAGCTTATATACCGCGCAAAACCACCTCGTCGCTCGCGTCCGCGGCATATACTTTTAATTTGGAAAGTTGTCGAAGGAACAGTTATCCTCGAGTAACTCGCTCATGTGACGGCCATCGATTCTCTCACCCTGTTATATAAAGGCCAGGAGGCTCAGAAAGGCAGGGGCCTCGGTGCGAGTGCAGAGTCTCGGATAAGAAATCGCTCGTCAAGTGAAACATCGGGACGATTTGGATCGCGTCGCCGCCGCGAGGACACACATCGGCCACGAGCGCGCCAAAGAATGCGACCGTTATGTACGGCTACCGTCCGCGACCTACCATCACGGAATGCACACACGCACACACAAACACAGAGAGAGAGAGAGAGTGTGAGAGAGAGACACACACACATGTACATTTAGGCGGAAGTGTAAGGCGGCGCGGCGTCGATTCGGTGGCGCGCGGTATTTGGACAGGCTGTCGGTGCCGGGGACGAGGAGCGCGAGCACACGCCACCGGCACAAACACAGTACAATGCGATATTACAATTCAGGCAGGCGCTCGGCCGTCGTCGTCCCAGCAGGTACAACACGCGCACCGCAGCAGCAGCGCCACCGACCACATATCAAGACAGGCCACAGATCCTCTCCTTGTACACCGCCTCTACTTGTGTGTACCCTCGCTTTTGACTCTGTGTATGTTGTTATATATATACATATACACCAGGAGGATTGCTTCGTTCTTCTTTTTTCTTCCATCGCTGCAGCGGCGGAGGAGAGCTTGCCAATTGCGCGCCTGTCGCTGATACGCATCTGTTCCGCGCCAGATTCTTTATCGCCGATCAATTTTATTATGAATGCCTCTTGCCATTGAATTAGCGCCGTTTGCATTCCTCACTGTTTCGACGCTTATTTATTATGGTCATGGACTGCTGCTTCGGTAGCTTTTTAATGATCCGATTCGTCATACCGACTACATTTTTTTCCGCGCGGCTTTATCTTTTTTTCCTTTTTACCGAATTCTGAAAATTGTGATGCATGTTTTTCGAAGCTTCGTATCGAGTCCGCGAAAGTTTTATCTGTAAAATTGCACTTACAAACGAATAAAAAAAGGGAACCAAGTATTGTGACTATACTTGTCCTGACAAATTGTCTGTTACTACTGATATTTTACTTATTTTTATTTTAAAGAGGTCCGTATATTGCAGCTAAATAAGTTGGATATTGTGATTTTTTTATAGTATCAAAATTTACCTTTAATTCTTTATTAGAGCTTATACGAAAAGTATTTTGTTTTAGGTTGTATTTTGCTTAAAATAATTTAGAATAAAGCGGACATGAAAAAAGAGAATTTACAGTACAATAGAGTCCTTGGTCGAAATTTGGTAAATTTCTGGTTATTTCATAAAGAAACAGTTATAAACATAAACAAAATATTAAATTTGGCAGCCCCGTGAGGTGCAGACGGTAGAGGGGTCCTCGCTTTCTTCGGTTGTCGCCTTGCGCGTAAACACCTCATTAACCTTTGAGTTCTCTATTATTAAACTTTGAAAAACTTATCAATTTTTCAATAGTGCAGATTGAAACTTTGAGTAACTTCTAAGTATACTTTTTTTTCTTAAAATAGAAGGAAGAAATGAATTATTTTCTCTATGAATTATATATATCGCATGCTATATCTTTTGAGAAGTTCATTTTATTTCAAAAGCTTGAAATAGAAAAGAATTGATATTTTTAACGTTATTCAATTGAAACATTGTAACTTTAACTATGATGAAATTTGATAACTGTGGTATCCTCGTTTTCTTTTCATTTTGACATAACCATTTTAAATGATTTTTTCACACTTTTACGCGGCAGTAAGTATATACTTATTTTAATGGATCATAAAAGTAAAACGAATTTTGGGCTTATGGTTGCTATAACCATTATGACCTACGTTAAACTGTCCCTTTGGTTCAAAGAACAGAGTTTATCATTCAATACATATGTAATATAATTATGATCATTGTGGTCACTTGCGTAAAATAGAAGCCACATAAACAAGACTCCATTACTCAATTTTGAATTTATTATTCCAAGCGATTTTATGGAACTTTTGTAGTGAATCGGATTATTTATTGTTTCTTAGCTCTTAACTGTTGAAATCGTTAAAATAAATAATAAACCTTCAGTTTAATATGGCAGCATTACTGCTGAAGATATCGTTCACTCTTTTATGCTATTATTTTAAACTGCTTCAAGACAGCATTTTATATTCATTATGCAACCCCGCTGTTATTTTGCATTATTTAAGAAATCATTTGGATTCCTCAGTGGCAATCGGCTAAAATAAACAACTTAAACAATGTATCATTTTAATATATTTAAAATATCAGTTTTATATTGTGCAAGTACATTAAATTACTACTGCAGAATATACGAGGATAAGCGATTAATGTATATTAGCTGATTACGTCCAAGATGCATTAACACTCTTCATTACGCAATAACGAGCCCATAAATTTTATTGAAAGCTATACAAGCAACAAAAACTCCAACACCTTGAAAAAAGTGTTATCTTTATATCTAACAGTTGCGCGTCTTCCCGTGGCGGAATGACTCCTCGTATTTTAATGAACTGCAACATCATTGGCAGCAATAAAATCCCGTGTCGTGCCCTCTTGTCGCATTACAAAAAAATCAAGAGAAACTATAGTAGCGACCATCCCACACAACCCATAAAAAAAAGCCCCTAGAACCTTTATCTCCCTCTCAGAAAAACGCTATCGCGGCCAGATTCCGTGGATTTTCCCGCCGGCCAGACGGTCAATCAATGTGATTCAGTTTGCCCAGTTAGGAGGAATCGTCTCTCCGCGCGCTGACGATTCGGACCTAGTCCAGCTTAGGGATAAAAGAAAGAGAGAGAGAGAGAGAGAGAGGTAGTCGAGGAAGAAAAAACAAGGCGCGCCTGTTAGGACAAATTGACGAGCAGCAGCAGCAGCAGCAGCAGCGCACACAGTCGCGTCCAGCAGAGTCCGGTCGGGTCTCGACCCCCGCATGGATTCTCTCTCTCGGGGACACCTCTAATAGCCGGATTATCTCGAGGCCACCCTCCTGCTTACGATTCCCTCCCTTATACATCCGTTTTCTCGAGGCGCGTGCGCGCAACAAGATTCTTCCTTATCTCCCTCCCCCTCCACCTTTTATCGCTTTGACGCGGAAGCAGGTGTATATCATTATTGCCTAACGGATTGATTGTTTTTTTTTTCTTCTTCTTTTTTCTCTTGCACTGCGTGGCCTTGAGCTGCTCTTCCACACGCTGCTTTTCGAGCAAAATGTATATGCAGCTGTTTCTTCTCGGTCTTTTGCTTTCGAGAGAGTTGCGCGATCGAGGAAAAAAAAAACCGAACGAGAAGATCTTACGAGGAATAACAGACAAAGCGCGAGATGCGGCTCCGTGGTGTGCGCGCACCAGCTGACAGCTCCGCGGAGTTATTGATTTATCGATTGTTCCTGCCGAGCGATTAGAGACCCGCGCGCGCTGATTAATAGTCCGGGCTACGTATACACGCGGTGGCCGAGAGGATAAACTTGACGTGGCGTCGTTCGTCTCTCCTTTCTCGACGCGGCCGTTTCTTCTCGTTACTGCGCGCGCCGAGGAGTCGCTGCTGCCGCTGAGTCGCGTCGCCGTCGCGTTGTGTAAGTTATTTGTCGAGGAGTCGAGAATTACCGGCATAAATATCGCGCGCATGCGGCTTTTAAACCATCGCTGATCTCGCGATTTTTCATTATTGATCTTTGAATTATTATTTGTTTCTCTCTTGATTTCGGCTTAGGTACCATCGCGCTGTTTGTTATACAGCGATAGTTCGCGCGTGGTTATGATCGGTTGGTATTTAGAAAAGATATGGTCTATAACGCTTGATTGTTGTGCATGCGTATATTTTACCTCTCGAGGAAACGATAATATTATCTATTTTTTGTTGCAGTTTAGTACGAATTTCTTTTACGTTCTATACGCTTTACAATCTTATAGACATTTCAATTCAAATGCCTTTATTTATTACTTTCATTTTGATTTGTATTTTTAGAATAAAAGACACAAGACAATATTAAAACCAAATTATTAGATTTGACTCTTCTAAAAATATCAATAGTTTCTCTTGATTTTTACATACAAATATTAAACTTGCTGAGAAGAAGCACGAATGAACTAGGGTATGTCATATCTTTCGCATAAAAAGTATAGAAACAATGATTCTTTCCCTTCCGGCGAGTCATGTACATTAAATTTCGACTCAAATTGAATTACACGACCGCATAATTTTTACACATACGAAGTGACCATATAGCAAGGCATCATTGTTCATCATTTGCCATGCATTGAAAATGTATTCATAGCACTCGTAAATTGAAAAGTGCTACTTTAACGATCGCGCGCAGGTACAGGTATAAGAATTGAATAATTTTCGCGCCTATCGCCAAATTGTAAATGAATCTTCTGCACGGTGGCTCTAATTACCAGCGGTAGCAGCGGCAGCAGCTGCACAAGTTAATCAAAAGCAAAGGTTAGAGTCGCTCTTGGAGGTAGAGAGCAGCGGCGGCGGCGTCACATCGTGAAAAGTCACACTACCGGGTGTAGCGAGCCGCCTCTCCGACGACGCTCTTGCACCGCTCCAACCACTGACGCACAATGGCCGCGCTCGAGCGTCGATGCCTCAAAATCCATTAACTCTTTCTTTCTCTCTCTCCCTCTCTCACTCTGTCCGTTGCTCGGTGCAGGCTAATAAATTTTATTAATACATCCGAAGCTGCGGTAATAACGATATATATACGCCGGCCAAGTTCTCGAATGGTGGTGAGCTCCCGAGTGGAGCTCGAGCAAAGGAATTAGCTGCTATAAAAGACGCCTAGGAGGGCCGTTTAATGGATATGCGGTGTCAGCGCGCGACCGCGAGTCATCAGCCATAGGCACGTCAGCCGCGTCCACTTTTCCTTCCGGGATTCCTGCGTCAAACAGTAGTGGCTCTTTATAGGATGCCTAGGATATACAGTGTTAGCGGAACCCGAAAAATACGAACAATGGGCTATTTCGAATCGATATTGCTATATCTCCATTTCACCTGCGCTCTGTTGAGAACACGTCTTTCTCACGCGCGTTAATACATTTTCTTTGCTTTTCGACGGCTTCCTAATGTATGTTCGTTTACAGAAATTACTTCAAGAGTGATAAGATTTGTTTTATTACAGTTTCATTGGCATTTTTAAAAACACAATTTTATTCGTCGTCGAATTCATATACCTTTTTTTATTTAAATACAGAAATATAAATGTTCACTCTGGGTTAAATTAAAGTTCAAGTGTAAATCAAAGTGATTCAATCTAACAGTAGAAAAATGCATTCTTTTAACTCGAATATCAATTTCATAATGCTTTATCCAATGGCTTAAAATATTGGATGGCCGGTTATTCTATATGTATTTCGAAAGTTCTAATTTTATCAGAAATGTTTAAAATAATACTTTTCACTTCGATCAATTAATTTTTAAGTCTTTAGTAGTATCAAAGCAGATGCTCATTTCTTAAAACATATAATTTAAGACTTTCTTGAAAAAATTTAAGAATCGTAATATATTTTAAACGGAATGATCACTATAACTAATGCTCTAGGGTATGCAGTGCCCAACATTTCGGTACAAAACGAAATCAATGATCCATTTAACATTCGTACTATAAAGCAATCAGCGCGTGAAAGTCAATTCTAAAACCCCTCGTCAATCACAGTGGGTATGTTAATCAAAAATTTTCATAAAACCCAACGATTCCGAGCGATTTTCAGCGCTTACACACACGCACACACAGTACGCAGGCGCTTTAAGTTCTCAAGGGTGTTAAAAACAAGATAAACGCGCAGCTCGTCGGCTCGCTATGTCGGCGCATAACTGGTCGTAACTCAATGCAACAAGCTCTCGGAGAGCAACATTCTTGCCAATGCGGCTCTTTATTTGCCTCGACTTCTCCCCCCACCCCGCCCCTATATTTATACATGCATCCATTACGCCGTGTATTTCCTAATGCCATTAAGTCCCGCGAGCGCTCCTGAAAAAACGATCCAAAAAATCCTGCGCCCAACGCGCAACGTCATATATATATACATTTCGAAATCGCTAATAATTATAATGCGAGCGAGGCGAGTGTAAAATCGATCGGAGAGAGAGAGAGAGAGAGAGAGAGAGAGAGAGAGAGAGAGCGAGAGAGGGAGAAGAACTAGTTTGGCACGATGGCACGTTGCAAGCTCCGCTTACAATGTTTTTACAAATTATGCGCGTTTGCGGTAAATGACGTAATCAACAATCTTTATCGCTCGCGTATACATACACTCGCTGCTACTTACGGATGTCACGCTTCAACTCTGCGTATATAGGTACGAATGCAGCAGCAGCAGCAGCAGCATCAGAGGGAAGGAAGCGCGAAGCTGCGGTACACGCGCACGGGCTGCAAGGAGTAAGCCTACGCTGCAGTAGCCTTTATCGTAATCGAGGTCCGAGAGGGAGTGAGAGAGAGAGAGGCAGAGACGAGCTGCGCAGCAGTAGAGTCGGACAGAGCCGGAGAAGGAGGTGGAGGAGAACAGCCGCTCCTCGGAGACTGAGGCTCGTCTCTCGCGCGTATGATATTAAACACTATAATTATTATTTAAATTCCAGTAGGATGGCTCCCGGTGTTGCGGTGGCTCTCTCTCTCTCTCTCCTCCTCGTTCTCTCTTTCTTTCTACCGAGTCGTCCGCCGCCGCCGCCGCCGCCGCAACTGCTCTCGCTTATCCTGTTCGCTCGGTCGCTCCTGTTTCCCTCTTTTTCTTCTCCCCCTTCCTCCTTCCCTCTCTCTCTCTCTCTCTCTCTTTATTCCGAGGCAAGCTACTCCTCTCTCTCTGCTGCTGCTGCTGCTGCTGCACTTGAACGCAGAGAGAAAGAGAGAGAGAGAGCGCACTTTTTGCTCGTGCTACCCTCCGCACACGATCCTCCTTTTGCCTTTCGGAATTCGCTTTGCTCGTGCGCTCATGCGACGACGACGACGACGACGACGACGACAACGACCGGTCGCTCCACCCGCGCGTAGGCGCACACACATCAGCTTCTCTCTCTTACTCTCTCTCCGTTCCGGCGAAATGCGCGGCTTTCTCGCTCGATGTCTGACCGTAGGGGGGGGGGGAGATAGGAGAGAGAGAGAGAGAGAGAGAGAGAGAGAGCGCTGCGGCCACCATGAGATGGTTTATTGCCGAGACCTGACCCCATGTAATCACTATAAACTATACCTTCCTTCTCGCGGAACCCTATACCTACGTGCCCGTATTAGGTGCCATTACGGCCATACAGGAGGCCGCCCTTTCTCTATCCTTTCCTCTCTCCTCTCCTCCCCCTCCCCCTTTATATTTCTCTCTCTCTCTCTCTCTCTCTCGTAAGTACTGCTACTTCTACACGCACCTTTTCTTGGTTTTCCTTAAGAACGCTATTCTGCAGCTTTCTGCCCTCCGGCGATTCTTGCAGATCTTTGCATGCGCCTTTATGCAAACCATCACCAGAAGTGTTATCTACATTTTACCTGGACCAGTTGGCAAAATCAGCTGATTCTTCTTTTGCCAGTGAGTGAGATCGAAATTTTTCGCAAGTCATCTGTGAAAATCGGCGTCATCTATTGATAATGATGATCTCCGCTATCCCCACCAAAAGCATCGGCATCATCTGCTCCGTTCAAAGCCTCGCTTCTCTCTGTCAACGATATTGACAACCTCGCTGCTACGATCAAGACCAACTGCTCATCTGGCTAGCCTGGCTTGGAAACGGAAAGGATACGAACAGAAAGGTAAAATTAAGTAAAGCGGTAAATGAAATTTTTCCGTCTCTTAAATTCATTTGAAACGCGTACGTTAGTAAGCTTGCCGAAGAAAATTTTGCCGAGGAGTATAATAATTTGCCTGATCGCGCTTGTAAGTGTCGAACGGTCTGCATCGGCTATTGCGTAATTATCATCTGCTCCATCGTCCGAGAAGCGTGCTCAGATGTCATTCGCTAATGTTGTTGCATCCTCCGTTAGAAATACAGCCGCGATAAGAAAATATTTGTTGATCGCTATGAGCCGATAGCTATTTCGTCATCTCAGCGAATTATTATCGGCCGAAAGCAGGACTAGGTCCATAAATTCGCATCTTCGAGCGCCAATAAAACGGCACTTACGAAAGTTGTCAACTCGTTCGACTGCAATCTTAAAGCGGTGCCGTGTATCGTTCTTTTTCTAACAAAGCGGTTTTTATCGAGGCTGATTGTGCGGATGTGGAGAAAATAAAATCTTGTCTGTCTCTTGGTGATGCTGGGCTTGAAGTGAAAACCACCACGGTGGCATTAACTACTCGAATCATCATCGGAGCAGATTAAAGAGTGTCTGATTTGTATAACAAAATTTTAATTAATTTAGACAAAATTTATATGAGTCCGAAATTGAAATACGCTCCGTCGAGATGCAAATGAATTTTGCACATGGGCGCAAACTCTTTACAGTAGGGAAAATTTATGAGCGCATGACTTGTCAGCAAATCGCGTTACAAACTTCACATCCTTGACATCAGTGAGTCGTGGCCCAAGTTTGTATCTAACGCTCGTGCAATTGAAATCCCGATAAAGGCGGTGGTGGCTTAGCAATGTATATTCACTTCGGTACAAGCTCTAAAATTCTTGGCTTTTCCGATTACGAGAACTTTGTTAAAAGTAAAACGAATTTCTGCTGGTATAAGTACGTACCCTTTCATGTAAAATATCGTGCGTCATAGTGTATAATCTACCAAAGGCTGGATATTGGACATAAATTTATCAATGTTGAAGTGACATGTTTAATCAGAATGCGAAATGAAACCTATCGCGATTTTAGGAGATACAATCGACCCGACGAGTACTTAAAATATAAAAACTTGCGAAACATAGTAAAAGTACACATTAGATGAGCGAAACTTGATTTTTTTCGCAATAGGTTTGAAAATTGCAGAAATAGTAAATTGCTGTTGTGGTCTACGGTAAACTACCTCTGTGTTCGAGATGATGATTCGTCTGTCGCCTCTTTACCGGTAGATGTCAATATCTTAAGTAGCCATTTTATTGGTAGTGTAGACGTTTCTGCTTTTCATTCTGACTACTGATTTTATTTCATATAAATTTAAATTGCTTAGGTGATTTCCCTTATGTTGTTTTATATATTTTACTGCTCTCTTCAGTAAGAAATTTTTCCTGACTCGTGAAAGCATTCAGCTTCAGCAGCTTCAACCGCACCATCTTAGATCAATGAATCTCTTACTTCCCAAGGCGGTGGCGTGTATGCAGGTTGAAAACTTTATTAAGTACAAGCCGCATTGAGAATTTTCAATCTGGGTTTAGAAAACAATCACAGTACGCAATCGGCATTGATAAAAATTAACGCTTATTTTAATCAGTCTCTGCCTTTCCATTGATTATACGAAGGCTTTCGATCGCGTTAACATAGCCTTACTTGTCGACAAATTACGGAGCCTTGGGTTTTCCGTATCTGCGTGTAATTGGGCTGCTCCATACCTTTTCGGTCGCACACAGTTAGTCATCGACCCACATGATGGCAGATATTCTGCCCCGTTACAACGTCATGGCGTTGTTCCGAAGGGCCCTTTGCTAGGTCCGCTATTATTCGCGTTGTACATCAATGATCTGCTTGCATGTCTTGATTTTTGCCAGTACCATGATAGTTTTTCTGACTTATCCAAGGCCATCAATGAAGTAAATAGCGATTCACAACACATCTCCAGTAATAACCTTGAAATTAACGCATCAAAGATCAAGACCATGCGGATAAGCACTCGTCATTTTTTATCTAGACTAAATCTCTCTTCTGCACAGCATTAAATTTCTGTACCAAAGTCCGAATATTAAGACTTTATTATTAAACATTGAATTTTTTTATTCTTTTACTATATTTATTGCACATGCACAATGTATTTTTTATAATACGTATTGGTCTTTGCCGCACAGGACCTGGAGTCCTCGGACAATAAATTATATTCTATTTTATTCTCTTTGTTTCTGCCTCTTGCCTTACTCCGTGCCTTTTTATTTTCTTTACATTTGACGTCCTCGTTCAGACTTCTTTCATCTCTTTCAATATGAATTTAATCATCATATTAAAAATCATCGAAAATCATCTTCGGTTTTTGATCTATACATCTATTCAATGAAGCGTAAGTAAACTAATTTTCAAAAATAGTATATATATATTTAAATTGCTAAACACACACATACGCACTTTCTTCAAAGAGTGTTTTCCCATCTTGCACAAACAGAAAAGTCTCTATTATAATTTCGAAGCACCTCTTGCTCTGCTCCTATTTTCCATTCACAAGATTCTCGGTCGTGATCGAAAGCGCGCCGCACTCGAAATATAAATGGAGTCGGAAAAATTATTGAGCCTTTCATCAGGCAGAATAAGCAATTTGAATTCAAACAAGTTGATTCCAATAACAAATCGGGCATAAATCAAACGGTCCGTACAGCAACATCGCAACTACTGCATTTGGCGCATCATTCATGACGATTCCTTGGGCATGAAGCAGCAGCAGCAGCAGCAGCAGGAGCAGGAGCAGCAACGGCAGCAGCAGCCAGTCCGAATAAAAAAGGAAGAGTCTGAGATATTGCTCTCCCAACGTGAATGAACGTAAAGCGAGAGCGAGAGGCGAAGTAGCAGAGCTGCCGAGACAGCAGCAACACCAGTCGAAGAAAAAGGAAGAGGAAGAAGAAGCAACAGAAGCAGAAGCAGAAGCAGCGCCAGCAGGAGGAGGAGGAGGAGGAGGAGGAGAAGCAGCACACGACTTGCGCTCAGAGACTACTTATAAATGTATCGCATGTAGGGCAGGAAGAAGAAGCCGCCTATAAGGTTAATGCTTGCGGGCCAATCCTTTACTCTTTCTCTCTCTTTCTCTCTCTCTCTCTCTCCCTCTCGAGTTTTATATTCGCTAGAGAAATTCCACGGCCGACCCCGCGGATGCAAATAATCTCTCTCTCCGTCTCTCTCTCTCTCTCATAGGTATAGGGAGTCGGGGCGCGGGGAGAGAAAAACAATGCGCGCCGGATTCAATACCGGTAGCGAACGCGCCGAGAGCCGAGAGGGGCAGGGGCATATGTACACTCGGCGGAGGAGATCGTGCATTGTGGGTGGGCCACAAAGTATATATACGCGCATGTGCCAAGGGCCCGGGGCGTACGTTATACCGACCGTGGCTGCTGCTGCTGCTGCACATTCGCGGACCCACGGTGGCTGCGGTGACCACTGGACGCCGTAGCTCCAACAGTACGGCGCATAACTCGCTCTTTTTCCGCGGAGATATGTGCATGTGGCTTACTTGCGCCAAATACAGATGCGCGCAACTTGGGAGCCAGTCGATGTTTACTGTATACCGGGATCGCAGCTGTGTTGTATACTCGGCTCGCAGTGTATTACGGCAGGAATATTTGTGCGAGATTGGATCGTTTCTTTTGGTCGGCCCGATGCCGATTCCTTCCGCTGCGGCGGATTTGCTCAAATGTCGTTCGCGTATATATGTTAGAGCTGTGTTTCTTATCGTATAACTGGTTGAGACTATCGATGCTGGTTCAAATGGATTTTTCCGGAAAGCGGCGTTTACAGCGTCTTATCTCTATTACTCGTTTCGAAACTCTTTTCATTAGTGAAACCTGAAAACAAACTTTTCTGTATAGGTGTATATACGTATGTAATACAGGAAGTATAAGGCAATGTTATTACATAAACTTATTTGTTTACACTCACATGTTGATTAGTTTAAGCAGGTTCAAAGATCCTTACAGTCTTAATTGGTCAATGGATTTATCTAAATCTACATCTATAAATTATCTATAAATTATAATCAATGTAACTTCGCTGAAACACGACTCGCGAAATTGATCTCTGTTACAGAAAACCACCTGATTTGGTCAAATACACAAGCTTTATGTTCAAAGACTTATTAAACGACAAGAAAGAAAAAGGGAATGCTCGAACCCTTACAACTACACGAAAGATAGAAACAACATATTATTTTTCCATAGTTATGCGAAAGTATACAGATTATGCTTGTTCCGGTGTTAAAGCAAGCACAAATATTGAAAATGAAGGGATAGCTACTCCAAAGCGCAAATAAAGCGCGCATGATAATGATCTACTCTATGGTTTATACAGAGAGTCCGCTTATCTTGTAGAATCGTCCAATGCTCGGAAGCCTACGAACAACTCATTGGCGCCAGCTAGTCGAGGCTAAAAAGCGTCGTATTCATATAAGCTCAAGAGTTAGCCCCCCAAGGGTAGCGTACAACCGTATTCTCGCGCCTCGAGCTTATAGCTTAGGCTACCGTGGTATGCGCCTTCCTCTCGAGTAGATATAACCTCCTCTCTCTCTCTCTCTCTCAGCATCAGCAGAGTCTCGCTCATATTATTTGTGCTATTGTTGGCTCATGACTTGCAGCAGAGCGGCGGGCGCGAGGAGCGAGGACCACCGCCGCCACGCAGTCGTTCGAGGTTTCCGCCCACCGCTAAGCAAACATCGCCTACACTTGCTCCCCCCCTTTTTTCCCACCTTTCCCCCCTGACACTGCAGTGCTGCGCCGCTACACACAACCTGCACACACACACACACACACATCCCGCGACGATCTCTGATCGTCAGCACAAACACGAGCGCGATCCGACGAAAAATATGTACTCGAGACGAGCGAGAGACGAGGATTTCGAGAGGAAGGGAAACAATGATCCCTGCAGTTTGCCTTCTTTGCTTGCTCCCTCTCTCTCTATCTCTCTCTTTCTCTCCCTCTATTTTCTTCGATTTTTTTCCGTATAGAGCTGCTAGGCATGATGGCTCTTGCTGCGTAGCTAGAACAGAAAAAGTGAGTTTGCAAAATTGAGAGAAGTGTGTTTGGATGATCCTGTCTGTGTACTTTGCTTTTTTTGTCCTACTCCTCTTTTTTTATCGTCGTTCGATGCTGAATTAAGCAGACCTGAGATTTGGGTGGTGCCGATATATTTGTTGCTTTACTATATGGAGTTTGTAGTTGAGCTCGTGGTGATGCTTTTAGAGAGTGAGATTTCCTTTCGAGGCAGTGTTGGTATAACAATTTTATGATAAGTACGTGTATATTTACTTAACTAACTCTAATGTAACGCAATTTATTTCTTAATAATTTATATTAATGGTTTGACAAATATGTTAAGACCTGCATACACGATTGTCAGCACTTAAGTCAAGAAATTATAAAATCATTTTTTATGCGCATTAGATAATTCAAAACTTTCAAGAGCCGCTAATCTGAATGCGTATCATTATGTATAATATTAATTGCAAAAGTATAAAGTGCCGCATTAACAAATATTTGCATAATTTAATACTTGTTAAATCTTTTCAAGCTGCTTGTATAAAGCGTTCTTATTATGCACACAATCCAAATTTTAATCTCATTAAATAATTAATTATTTATTATGAAAGTATAGATAACGTAAATTTAAAGAAAACTTATAATTTTTTTTTTCATTACGACAGTTATAATACGATTTCTATATTAATGGTACTTTAGCAAAATTGCTTGAATGTAAAAACTTTTATTATTTCACGATATATTTACTTTTTTCTAATAATTCAGGCCGATTTTTTATAATTTTCCTTTATTTTCATTTCCACGAGATTATAAGGTATGCGCAGAGCTATTCGACTTTTCGAGACAATGGCCAATAAAATCACTAATAGAGAATGTTAACAGATTGCAGACAAGCTTTATGGCTGCAAGCAATCATTATTACACGCTAGCTGTTTTGTTTCTCTCGCGTTCGAAAACTCATTTTCCAACTTGTACAGTATTTGCAACTCCATTTCTCCGGATACAGCGCCATTGATATTTACAATGTCTATACTCGATTATCGAAAAAATATATGTGCAATTTAGTTTGTTTTTTTTTTCCCCCGAAAGGTCAAGAAACTCGCAGGCATTATATATAATGTATATAAAAAGCATGTCGCCAATAATTAATTTCAAGGCAGTATAATCAATTTGTCAGCATAATCCGCGCACCGCGTATATACGCTCGGAATTTAATTTTCCAACAATTTCGACATATATGTCCTGCAAACTCGCGGCGCAAATCTCGCTTCGGCAGCCTGGCTCACATACAGATAAAACTATCGAGATGTATATAGGTATATATATATATATACACACTTATATAGAAATGTGTCATTGCCCGGATTTTTAACTTTCCAAGGCTCGAGAGATCGAGTCTGCGCGGCTTATAAACTGCCTTCGAAGACGAAGAAAAAACGAAGCAACAGCCAGCGAATCTCTGGCTTGTGTGTGTGTGCGCGTGTGTCCGTGCCGCGAGTGTATAGCTGTATATCGGCGAGGTCCTGGCGATAGGTGGTAACCTCGTTCTCCGCGGAGCCGAGCGACGGCCGTTGCGTCATCGCCGCCGTGTTTCCTGGACTGCCCGGTATAGGACGAGGTCCGATAACCAGCTGGCCGACGTGGAAAACGGGCTGCCGCTGTTGCTGCGGCGCGGCACGAGCCGACAAGATAGACACGCACCAGTTGTCCGGAGAAGCCGAGGAAACCCACGCAATGTTTGCGAGAGCACACACCTTGCGCACCGGACAGTCAGGTGCGCGCTCTCACCTGTATACATATATATATATGTATATATATATATATGTGTGTGCGTGTGTCTTTGTGTGCAGCGTTTGTCTGTGCGTGTACGATGTTGCAGTTGCGCGCTGGTCCAACGCGGTAGAGGCGAAAGAGGCCATCTCTTCTGCATCGCTACTCGGATTTGATCTAGTGCCATTATTGCGGCTGACTGATCATCGTTCTCTTATTTCTCAGCGAGTCCAGCGTATCCGCGACAAAAAGAGCATGCGCACGCGATCGTTGACTATTGCGGTTTCAAGACATGGATTAAATTTTACATTTTATTGAAAACTGCTGTATGTTCTACCTTTTGGATGATGTTTGTAGAATGAAAGTCAGCACACTTCTTGTTATTGAATTAATAATACCATTGTTTTTATAGGTTTTCAATATATTTATGGTTTAGATGAGAAATCATTATTTATAAAGTTTATTTTACGTACAAATAGCGATACTGGATAAGTGATTGTTTATTTTTCTTATTAAGTTTATGTTGCTGTAATAAAAGGAAGATGATCTTGAAATTAATTGATATAGAAAGTACACAACGCAATCGTGAAAAATATTACATTCATGCGTTACTGATACGCAAACTGACTCGAAACCTTAAATACTGCAAATAATCGACATTATCAAAGTGAAAAAAATGATGTTAATTATAGTAATCAATTTGAAATGTAAATTTTTAAAAGCTATCAAGGTTATATGAAAGTAAACAGAATTTGTTTCTATTTATTTTTATGCTACACCTGTTTATCACCAGACGTATTTCTGATCTAGGCATTCAGTATTAGAAAATTTAAATTAAAACCTGTATTAAATACAGGTGTTATATTCTTTTTATCAGTGACGTGCACTTTGGTTTTACTCAACGTTAGATATTTTCAACTTTGCAAATAAACTATAGCCCTGTTTGTGTTTTACCAAGAAATTAAACGTTGCAAAGAAATTAAACCTTCTATCACCATTCCTTAAAAGTAGTTCGATATAAAACCCTAATAAAAAGTCGAATCATTCCCTGAATGTATTAAATAGCGTATGGCAAAAAATTAATAATTTTGTACAGCATTCCCGCAACAAAAAATGTTTACAAATATATCTCTGATCTAACGCGTGCGCTCGTAACACTCGTATACGTGTCCTAATGCCGTTTATGACAATGGAACATATATAGAAATACACACACACAGACACGCACACACACACATGTGTGGCAATGCGACTTTAGCAAAAGTATTTTTTTCACCAGGATCATAGCTATTGACCACTCAGGCGGTTAAAGTTTATTGCTGAGGTGTTGACATTTACTATACGCTATACTGAATAACGTGGAGGTTTTGTCCTTGAAGAAAAGGAGTGACTGGAGGTGTCGATACGAAATGAAAAATCTTAATGGGACCTTGTATATGTCACGTAATTCAACCTTGTGTATATACGCGCGGTGCTCGTCAGAAATACTGTCCATAACTCTCTAGATATTAATTTGCATTTATTATAAATAAATAACTGAATTATTGCAGAAATATATATTTCACTATTTCAAATCGATATACAGTCCTTCGTAGTACGACTTTTTCTATAAAGCGATCAGATTATCTTCGTGCGTTTCTTAATAATATTCGCGATGTATGTCTTCTCTCGAGTCTGTGTACTTTCATTATTAATAAATTGTTCATAAATTTTAAGTTCGTTCCTTCGTTAATGTTCTCAAAGCTAATATTTTTTCCATTCGCACGTTCCGCAGCCACGTAAAAATCTACCTGCGGTGAGATTTGTAACGACAATGCAACTTGCTGCGTTAACTTATTTATAAACACAATGAGTGCATGACACAATCAAGTTTATGCGAAATAATTGTCAAGATTACGAGCGCAGGGAAATAATACACGTATATATACCTGCAACAAATACCTCGACGAGTTGTTAACTTCTCCCTTTTTTTTTTATTTATATCGCTCGAGAATGTTAGCTTCAAGAATGCCTATAATATCATTCAATCCTTTCCAATATACCCAAGAAAAGCATTTTTCATATCTTATTCCATCGCGGCATCATCGGGGGAAAAAAAAGAGCTTTCGTGAAAAGGCTAAAACCTACCGAGAATCTTCGTTCGACTGTTTGCGCCCGGTATTAAAAGCCCAGCATCATTATGACCACGTCAGTCAAACTTTTCCCTTCCTATACTATGTCTCTCTCTCTCTCTCTCGCCCCGAAAAAAAACTCGTAGAAGTCCTAGACACACGCGCGCACGCCTGCCCTGAAATACGAGCGGCAACTATTTACGCCAAATATTTTCCCGCTTTCTTGCGCCTCTCCGCGGGAATATCACGAACATATACACCCAGAGAAAGAGAGAGAAACAGGCAGGAGCAGTCCTGCACGTAGACACGTCGAAAGCATCATTTATAACACCGCAATAGGCCGACATAATAGGCCACCGCGCCGCAAAGCGTATACAATCGCAAACAAAGGGGCTGCGATTGACCAGATATAGATCCACAATAAAGTAAAGAATATGTATACACACATATATATATGTGTGTCCCAAGGAGCCAGCGTGTGTCGTATAAAGCCTCGGCAGCTCTCGGCTGCATATGGGACCACACAGATGCATGTGTGATGGAAGCCCTGCACGTGAAAGTGACAATAAAGCGAGTGGTGGCGCGAAGGTGTCGTGCGAACGCTCGCGCGTCCCCTAAATTTCGTCGCTCGCGCAACGTCTTATCGCGCTTTCTTTTCTCGCGTAATCTCCACTTTGGCTTTCACGTCGAAGAAGAGATGCAGCGTCGCGATGCTCCTCTCTCTCTCTCTCTCTCCCTCGCTATATACTCCTTTTTACAGGCACTATGTGTGGTATGTATATGAGAGGCGCGCGAGGCTGGACCGATACGCGATCGCTCGCGACGCGCACGTGTGTGTTGCATGGAGAGAGAGAGAGAGAGACGAGAAATGCCCTAGAGAGGGAGGTCAGACCTTATTCTGCGTCTCTCTCTCTCTCTCTCTCTCTCTCTCTCTCACTGTGTGTGTGAGCTTGTGGGTAAGCCCTATAGAGTTCCCATATTTTAGCTTATCTTGGTATATTTTACTTTCAGATATCCGATTCTATGGCGCTGCTATAATGGTAAAACATATTTCTAAAGAGCTTTGGCGCTTTATAAGAATCGATGATTATCGATGCGGATGACACGTTTCTCTGGTTGAAGTATAGACTGAATAAAGATGTATTTTACTGTGAAAGCTTTGTCGATAAACTTTTTTTACTAATTGTTTTCTCATCGTTTTCCATTCTGTTTGATCGGAATAATTTATGTCACATCGAATGAGGATTGAAATACTATATAGATATAACATCAAATTTAGGTACAAAAGAATTGAACGATATAATTATAATATTTTTTACTTGTTAAAACTTTATGTTTTACTCAGATTTCATAAGAAAACATATTTATCACCGATAAAGAGCATTTCAAAAGATGTCATTTTCAAAAGTTTCTTATAGAAAATAAGACGATCATTCCTTATAGAATTAATTAAATCCATATAAAAATTATAAATTGTTTGGATATAAATAACCAATTTTTTAAATAATCATCTTAAATTATAGCACGAAGGCATATAATCAATTACATCCTACAATACATCTTTATTAATCACTATAAGCAGCATACATATATAAGCTGTAACATCGTAAACTAATTTTCGAAAATAATGTCTCTATAAAACAGGGAATAAGTTACGCAGCAGCAGAGCGGTGGTTATGAACATATATACGCGGGAATGAAAGAGTAGATGGAAAGGAAAGAAAAAGGGAAAAAAAGGACAACGGGAGGTGATGATAATGATAAAGCATGAAGACCGAACCTGATTTGACGCGTAGGCGAGCTCTCGTCTCGGGCGTACTGGGCAAAAGGATGCGAGACTCGAATGAGAAGAACCAAGAGGCAGAGAGCGAGAGCGAGAGAGAGAGAGAGCGATAGGCAAATCTCGCATCATACACTGCAGCCTCGCCCTTTTCCTTTTTCACTCGCGCACGCACCGCAGCACGTTATATGCGTCGTATAGAGCGAGAGAGTCTAACTCTGCGCGGAGAGAGTCCGCAGATCTTCTCCCCCTTCTCTCTCTCTACGTGCACGCACACGCTAACCCGTAATTAGAGGCTTTTGTAAATTATATGCGCGAACGTGTGTCCCCTTGGTAAAATATCGGCTTAATAATAACAGTTGGAGAGCACCGCAATTATCGCTGGCGCGCGTATAGAGAAAGAGAGAGAGAGACCTCCGAGGAGAAGATACACCGCGCCGTGCGCTCTTATTCCTCTCTCTCTCTCTCTCTCTGTGTTTTTTCTCCACCTTTTGTTTCTTAATTCCCCTTTGTGCGCCATGTTCTAATAGACTATCCCGAAAAGTAGTGAGAGGTGGAGGAGGTGGAGGTGGAGGAGAGAGTAAGAGGCGAGCGAGGACCCACGAAAAACATAGCACCGCTGCCTCGTGTGTCTGTGCGTGTATATATATCTCGGTTGGGGACCGGAAACGACGTGGGCGTCTAACATGTTCTCCGGTATATAGAAGGCATAGTAGGTGCGTCACTTTAAAACTTTCGAATGGGGGCCTTGTCAATGGGATTTCGGATGATAAAGCAAAACGACCAAGAATACTATGTCGATGTATATATATATATGAACGAGTGAAGAGGGAAAACTATATATTGTATATGTACACACCCGTCGCCTAGCCTCGCGTCTATCTCCTCCTGCTGAGAAGTGTTCTCCAAACGATGATTTTCGATTTTTTATATATCCCGATCGAATCAGTAATCTGTTTTACGAATATAAGTAGGTGATTATTGCCGTTTCAGCATGGCGCGTGTTGAACAATCGCGTATAGTAGCTTCGAGAAACAGCCAGAAGCATTTTCTATTTGCTGTCTTTCTTTTTACATATTTGTATATAGCAAAACTGTCCCGATATAATAACATTTTAATGGAGTGTTAATCTGGGACCATCTTTCATTTTTTACTAAATCGATTCCATCACTTTAACGCCATCTTAAAATTTAACTCATTTATTACGAATTGAAATATGGTAGCATTTGATATATACTTGATTAGTCGAAAATATTATCATCAATTATTTTTCGCCTTGATAAACGACCGAAATTTAATTTTATTAGGTACTTTAGATTCATTTGCACGCCTGGTAAGTGTTATGATAACCATTTATTTAGTTTTTGCTACTGTATTTTCATAATCCACGATTATTATATCTATATATTAGCTCATGATAGAACGATAGACTACAGAATTGAATGAATTTGTATTTGATCTAAAAGCGTATATATTTTACTTTGTGATAAAAAGTTGTTGCACTCGAAATAGCTGTAATCAAAAATAGTGAAATTAAAACTAGCATATATATATATAATTATAGTGTTACTTATACCTTTGATTCTTATCATCAGTTAAATTAAATTTCGAGTTCATAAAATGCCAACAAGAATCACTAATTTAATATGATTAATTTACGGCTTTGCTCGATACCTTTCAAATGATATTTATTCACTTTGTTTACGCACAAAGAAGCTTTTCTTGAACTCCACGCTCTAAACCATATGACGCAATTAGAGCTACATAGGGACAGAGAGAGAAAGAGAGAAAGAGAGAGAAAGAGAGAAGGAGAGAGAAGAAAAAAAGAGATTATCCGATAAAAATGACATATCCAAGTGGCGAATTTTACAAGGAGCACGCGTTCGAAATCCCAATCTCCCTTTCGCTTTCTATACTTAGTCGAGTAATGATTATAAATCAAAGTGCGCGCGCGGGGGCATTTTTCTCTGAACTAGTTTTATCGCGCTCCGTAGTTTTTGCTCTAAAATTCCAGCTTTTATTTCATTACGTCGCGCGCGGTATGGCTGCAGTACAGTCAGCCAGCCAGAGAGAGAGAGAGAGAGAGAGAGAGAGAGAGAGAGACAGGAGGTGCACCGGTTGCACACCCAGGCTATAGCACACGGGACTCTTGGCACGGTGCATCCATAAAGCAAATTAATGCCTGCGCGAATAAAAGAAGACGAGGAAGAAAATCGCGCACTGATGAAAAAGATGGCAATAAAAGTAACGCGAGTGAGCGGGTCTGCCGCTGTTGCTGCTGCCGCTGCTGGAGGAGAAGCCGAGAGAATCGCCGCGTACAGCGGTAGCTGCCTCCGCTCCGGCGCTGTTTTGCCACTTATAATTATACAAGATCGTTTTTCGCGCACACCGCGCGATCGTGTGGGCATAGCCTGCTGCGAACGAGCAGATAGGGAAAGAGAAAGAGAGGCTGGGTAGAACTCGCGCCCTGAACCCATCTCGAAATGCCAGGGGAAGAACGACCCTATGCACGAAGAGAGCCGAGGTATACGCCGCAGCAGGACTTTTTATTGGATAATTGGTAATTAAGCTGGACTAAGCAGCTGGTATAGCGAAGACTGCACTCCGACGCTTTCTTGCCGCCGCTCGAGTGGCTATGCTTCGGTGTTGCTGCGCTGCGCCTGTCCACCGCGTGTCCTCCTCGTTCGGCGACTCGCTAATTTAATTTGCGGTTTCATCGCATTCATCTCCAGCGCCCGCACCTTCACCTTCCTATATGCGCTCGTCAACCTCCACGATGCGGTGCTTAGAGTTGGCCTATACCTGCAGGATCGTTCTTGCAGAAGAAGAGAAACGAGGCCTTGGGAGGTCCAGGGATATGGCTATACCATTGCGCTTGGATTCACGAAACTTTATACTCTACCTTACGCGATGTACTGTGGACAACTTTTTGTCTAACGGCATTAAAAAATTTGGTTTTCGGATTTCTCTAGTCGCATCTATTAGGGAAATATGATGAAGATTTGGGCACCGCTATGTGATACTTTTATACTTTTACAACAGACACCTTATCTACAGGTAAAATGATTGCTCGTAAAAGTACCAAATCCTGAACACTTAGCAAACATCAGGATTCACGACACAATTCGATTGTTAGAGGATTTCTATTGAAGACCATCCGTAGATATTGGTTTCATTCACGATACCATTCCTAAAATATTTTGTATTTATGTATTCGCACGATATGCATAAAAAATTAGCTCTATATCAATAGTATATATAACCATACAATCAAAGATACAATCACAATTTGCCTTCCTTACTAAGTTTCTCGAATATAAAGCCTACGAGCAATTGAATTGTATCGAGACTCATGATGTTGGTAAGCGTTAGGCTCATCAACACAAACTCATGAATGAATCCAAGCCGAGCTAGCGTATACTATAATAAGCATCCGGGCAATCCTGAATGGAAAGAAATTTTCGTTGGCCTCGTCCCCCGCCGCACCGACCACAGATATTCCACCTCTCGATTAGACAGGTTGTAAACACGAAATCGTGGGTGTACAACCGATTATACACGTACACACAGACGCAAAGCGGCAGTCAAGCACGCGCAGAGCAGAATAACGAGATGACGACCCCGTTCCGACCTCCATCCGTCCGTCTCTGGACGCGTTTCCGTACAGCGACCTTCCCTCTCGACATGCGAGTCCAGGCAAAGTTACACGGGCTCGCCTCTTTCCATTCAAGTATCTCGCGCGGGAGAGGCGCAGCCCCGTGAAACACAGCGAAAGAGAGAGAGAGAGAGGAAGCAGCCAGGATGACTCGGGACTTTCTGTTCCTGATTTTACGAGGCGGCGATGACGACGTCGAGACGCGGACGTGTGCAGAGACGAGTGCCACGCACCGGAGCAGCCTCCAAGCGCCCGGAGCGAGTAGAGCAAACAGTCCGTACGTCGCAACAGAGAGAGTGAGAGAGAGAGGCAAGAAATGGGATCCTGCTGCGCGCAGAGAGAGAAAGAGGATGGGAATGTGGGATGGAAAAAAGGAGTTCGCGAGCGCGCTCGCGTTGTTCTGTTCGGCTCATCGAGTTTGCGTTTTGGCTCGCGCGCTAGACTCTTCTTCGCGAAATAGATTTAGAAGTTTGCTCGTAGCAGGAGACTTTGTGAACGCGCGGCCGGTGAACGAATGGCTGCGCAGCGCTCCGGTATTTCGCTCTTGTAAACTAGCGCCTGGGGATTTATGGGCCCAAGTGTTTTTCTGGAAAAGTGTTGCGCGGGAAACAAGTACGCGCGCGCGCCTATACGATGAATGCCAAATGATTTATCGATGGGCATTAATTTATTTTTGCCCAGCTTGTACCTATGTATACCAGGTATGCCGAATATTAAGTTACGGATTTCCTTTTTTTTTCTCTTCTGTAAATTAAACTATTAATTTTAGTAACGGCTATAACACCCTTTTAAAATATGTCGCTGTATATAGTATAGCTGCTAATAGTAGGCAAGTGGCGTAGCTACAGTAATAGCTATATTATAGAACTGGTATTATAATGCGATTGCGAAAAATATAATAATAAAATTGCGCGAGTATAAAGTGTAAATAAATGAAGCACTGCAACGGGTAAACCGCATCTATTTAGATGTTGGAAACGACAGCTGACTCTCGATATTCCCGATAATTATAGGTGTAGGGTATATACACCGCGCAGGAAAGCAGCTCGTTTATTTATTGCACTCGAGAGAGAAAGAGAGAGAGAGAGAGGCCTGCAAAGAGAAGCGAGAGAAGAGGAAGAAAGAAGGGGGCTGCATGGCCGCGCGAAGGGAGAAAGGAAATACGGAGGACTATAAAAGAAGCGGAGAAAAAGTACATACTCTCGCGCTCATAATCCATGGCATTGTCGAGACTCTCTCTCTCTCTCTCTCTCCCTCTCTCTCTCTCGCGACTTTGCCTCGAAAGGGCGTCCTCTCCTCGTTCCTCCTTTTTTTTCGCCAGCTCTCGCTCGCTCGCGCGCACACACACGCATATACACTCGCATCACGCGGCTCTCGGGCTGCGCCTCCACTTTCTTTGTCTCTTACGGGCGCGAGAGCTGAGCGGCCGCGACTCAGGTATAGAGGTACTCATCAAAATGTGTCTATATACCTATTTACATCGGTCTTGGCGCCCACGTAAGAAGGTTGGCAAGACCCTTTGTGTTCCCTTCCTTCTTACTTCCTTTTGCTCCTCTTTCGCGAGCTCGCGCGCCGCGCCTCCCCTTTTCTAAAGTCCTCGTTCTCTCTCTCTGGCGCGCGAAAGGCTCGCGCCTCGAGCTGCACACACACACACACACACACCTCGACAAATAGATGGACCGTGCCGAGGGTGACTCTGCATGTGCTCTCTTACTCTTTCGTTAAGAGCCAACACCTGAGGTTTTCTCCTCTAATTCACTGTTTCAGTGTGGTACGATCAAAATCGATTAATTTTAGTAAACTCTGTTCATTATGCATATAGTGTGCTCTACAGTGGATTCTTTATAGAGAGAGTAATGATTCTGTAATCTTGTTGGCAGGTACCGAAAATATTGCAATGACTGCAAAATACACCGCTAAAGTCTCGATAATTTCGATATTACTGAATAGATAATGATTCTGCACTTATCATATTTTTCATATGAAAATGGAAATATTTTGAATTCAGAAAATTCAGTTAATATTTTCTGTGCAGCATTTCTTGAACTTTAACATATTATTCACTGTACTTTTTACAGAAATACAATAACTTCGCAATTTTAAATACTCACTCTAACTCGGAACTTTTAAGAACCACATAATTACCGTTGTTCTTTGTGGTGGGTATAAAAATCGTGAAGGTTAGATTAAAGGAGCGAGGGCCGAGTAGAAGCGCAAGTGAACTGTCGCATTATACCAAGAGAAAAGGAAGAAAAAGTCGAGGTAGGAAGAAAATGAGAAAAGGGGTGTCAAAAGTCATCCTGTTAACTTGTTGGCGGTCGCGGAGCCTTTCAGTTTTCTGTAGCACATTGATTCGCACAAGAGTGACGGATGATTCGAAGTCGGGTCAGGTCACGCGGTGGTGGCGCCTCGTCGAGTCCGGTCGAGTCCCTTGTCTGTCCCTTCTCTCCTTTCTTGTGTGTGTGTGTGTGTGTGCGTGTGTGTGTGTGTGCGTGTGCCTCTGGTGATGCCTTTCGGCCTTCCACGAACTACGAGTCTTAACTAAAGTGGACTTTTTTCTCGGCCGCGCGTCCAATCTCGCGCTTTAGGGCTCAGAGCTCCTTTTGCCGTCCTTTGTTTGCGTTTTTCTTTTTTTTTTTTACTCGACTCTTTGGCTCCCAGGCGATTTTCTACAAACTTTGAATAGCGCCACTTTTTCATAAATTGGACCTGTAAAAGTCCTTAATTTTACCAGTTCTTATTTTAGACTGAACAAGTGGAATGTGCAGTTATCGCAGTACTGCGAATATGAGATATGAGAAATTAAGAATTGAATAATTCTAAATTTACTAAAAAAAAAAACAGTTTTATTTTTAACTTGAGAAAATATATTTATTCTTGAACAAATTTTTATCCTAACACTGTTTATATTTAATAAAATTATAAAAAATATTTATAATAATTGCATCACAAGAATAAATTATCATATCTTATTTAATTGACCATAAAGTATAAAGATAAATTAAAAGTAGCAAAAAATCGTAATAAATATATTATGAACTAAGAACTCGTTGAAAAAACGAAGATAATCCATAGATAATGTATACAATCTATGATTATACATAGATATGTGTACTGGAAAAAAAAACCCCGAATATAATTAATCATAATAAATTTCAACGGTCATTTACTTTTTCTATAAAACGTAGGGGAGTACAGTAGGTAACATGGCGAACCTGTATTTCAACAATATATGTTACTTGAAAATTCTCAAATGAATGCAAATTTATAATACTAAAGTATCTACATACATTAGATAATTTTAAAAAAATGTTTACGTTTTTACGATTTTTTTCTTATATTTTGTTAGCATAAGCTTGCTTTCACGTTCTTACCTGCAACTTTTACACAAAAACATATTTCTCCGTTACTTATTAATTCCTTCAGTCTGATTCCATTTTAAACAGTTTTATTTTAAAAGTAGAGATTATTTTCATAAAAATATTTCTATAAAACATAAAAAAAGGTTTTTGCATCGAAAATAATTAGTGCACTACTTTGAACAACCGTTCGGGTAAATTGACGCAAGTGAACTTGTTGTATCCAAATTACCATTATTTAATATTATAGTGCATTGATATACATTTGGATTTAATTAAAACAGACGTAATGCTGATCTTTGCGTAATGGAGAATATGATGAATCGCACATTACGAATTTGTATATTGTACCGATATTTCTTTGCCAGTAAGAGTCTCTCTCTCTCTCTCCTTGTTCCTTTCGCTCTTTCTTCCTCTCTGATTTTCTCCGTCTTTAAAGACAATAGAGTCGTCCGAATACGAGGAGGTGTGTGGGCGGACCAGACAGACGTTAACCTTTACGTTAGGTCCTTCATTCTCTTATAATCTTACCTTCGACTCTTTTTTTTGCTATTGATAATACAAGCCAAGAATTATGTATTTTCTCTGATGATTTCTAATTATACATCACGAGTTACGAGTTCGCGTATACGCATGCCTCATTGTTGTAGCACGGACGTTTTTTATTCTGATTTTAATTGATTACTCGCAGGCTAATTAAATTAAGCTTCGAAAACGAATTGATTTATGCTTTTGGAACTACGTGATTATCATCCAAGTATAAACGTACATACGACACAATGATGCTTTTCATTTTTACTTTTCATTCTGCGGCTGGCAGTTGTGAAAAAAAATCGCATTAACTGCAAATTACGAACGTGTCTTGAGTGAAAAAAAAGTTGATTGCGTAATCGATATAGAATGAGTTCACGGAAAAAATTTGTGCAATTATTAAAGTCAACCCACCAGCTAATAGTTTAGCTTAGAAAGAATTTAAAGAAAATAAAACGATCGAAACTCAAGTTTTTAAACGATATTTAAATTTTATAATTTACAGCTTATTTTACTTTAAATAGATGATTTAGAATGAGTCGAGAAATCACTAAAAACATATTTCGATTTCGATTCTACTATTTTATTACGAAAAAATGATACATTTAAAATCCATTCGAAAGAATTCAATTAAAATGTTAAGAACGTATATAAAGAGTCGTAAACGCAAAGAATCATATGTGTAACATAAATTTCTCGATTCCCGCTCGACTGCGTATATCACGAAATTGACAATTCAATCGTCCGTATTGTCCCTGAGATGTAATAAAACCATTACAGGCAATATTTGTTCTTCGCGATTGTGAATTCCGGAACAGTATAGCTCGCCGCATATAGTTAAATCAAAGGACGAGGCAAAAAAAGCAGCGCGCAAAAGAACCGCATGCGGGGCTGCGAGTCGCGAGAAGAGAGAGCAAGAGAGATAGAGAGAGAGAGACAGCGAGGGAGAGAGAGAGAGGAAGAGCCAAGTATAAGGATAGCAAAAAAACGAATCGAGGGTTGGGGCAGAGGTCGTCGACGACGAGAGCTCGGAGAGTGCGGACTCGTGCCGACTTCTCTGCTCTCTTTTTCTTACTCTCTCTCTCTCTCTCTCTCTCTGTCTCTCTCGTTCTCTGCGGCGAGAGAGAAGAAGCAAAAAAGGGGCAGCATGCACGAGTGACGCTCTCGATGGAAAAATTAATAGAATCATTTCAGCGAGCTGCTCGCCCGAAGAGAGAAGGAGAACTGCCACGCGCTCTCCCTTTTACTATTGTAGATTGCCCTGAGGTCAAATCGCGGGGGTGGAAATGGGAAAAAAAAATACTAAGCGAGCCAGAGCTGCTGCTGCTACTGCCGTTGCCGCCGTTGCTTTTTCTTCCTTCCAGTCCAGGCAGAAAGATTCGATGAGTAAGACCGTAAAGCGTGAACGATTCGATAAGGTTTGTTGTGCACCGAGCGACTTTTAAATAATGGCTTTATTACTGCACTATTGTAAATTAGATCGAGCGAATCGAGTCTATCTAATACGGTCTTATTTCGTGCCCGAGATTGATTGCGGCCATAAGGAAGAATCGACGGGGAAGAAAAAGCTCGTTTTGTGGTGGTATTATGACATGTTGGTTGAAATATGTTGTAGTTTATTTAAGCACTTTATATTAAACGGAGATTAAATCTATTTCAGTAATATAAAGACAAAGTAGGGGCATACTTTTATTATTTTTATAGATTGAATATTTTAACTTTTAAATATGATTATAACGAAAAATCTGTACAAAGTAATTCAGTAGTTCAATGCAGGATATTGTAAGACACGTCTTATAAATAAAAACGTTGATAATAATATATCCAAAAGATTATTAGAAATATAGTAATATTCGAATATTTATCAAATTTACCTAATTTATGTGTTTCTATATTTCCAAGGCTCAATCACATCCACGTGCCTTATAATTTTTCTCCAGCTTTAAAAACATATTATTTATACAGCAAAAAACAATAAAGCCGCGTCCAAGAAAATTGACTATTATAACAAAAATTCTATAAGAATCATAGAATAAATTGTATAATAAAAAGGTAGTTGTATACGAGTAAGGTAGCGGACCGATAAGAGAGTCGGCGCTCTCGCAAACGCACATGACGTAATAGTTGTTGGCTCGACGCGCGTATACAGAAATTTCGCGCTCTCGCAGTTTAGCGCTGCACGTATACATACACATGACTGCAGAGAGAAAGATTGCAAAGAGAGAAGAGAATTGACCGTGCGGCGGACAAGAAGCAGGAGCGAGTAGCAGGAGCGAGTAGCAGCAGCGGCAGCAGCAAGACTATAGAACGCCACCGTAGCTGGGAGATCATTCACAACAAAGACACAGAGATTGTCCATTATCCCCCCGGGGCCTCGGCAATAGGTTTAAATATTCAAATGCCCCGGCGTTTAAAAGGCTGCGCGCGAGCCAAGCGTCTCGCTCTACGATGATGATGAATCGTAAAGAAGCTGCTGCTGCTGCTGCTGCTGGCGTGTCTGGAGCCGATGGAGATGCTCTTCGCCGCCGCTGCTGCTGCGAGAAGGCGAAAAAGAGACCAGCAGGAGAGATTTGTGGCCGAGGCGAGGTGGCAGACGTGCCGCGAGATATGAGAGAGCGCGAGAGAGAGAGAGAGAGAGAGAGACGCGTAGGTAGCTCGCGTCGCGTCCGTGTGGCAGGCCGTAAAACTACGCTGAAACGAGAATGACGATGCTTCGCGGTTTGCAACTTCTATTTCGAGGAGGCATGACCCCGGAAACGAATGGACTTGCGTATAATGCGGCGACGCGCCGAGAAAGCTGGCGAATTTTTTTCTCTCTCTCTCTCTCTCTCTCTCTCTCGCTCTTTCTTTCCCGCTCGCACTGCAACCAAGCACAACTGTATGCACTTTGCAAAAGCCCCGCGCTAGTATGTATATACACGCATGTGCGTGCAGCGCGCGTTATTTCGCCTGCAGACCGCGCGCCGTTTCGTTTCAGAGAGAGAAAGAGAGAGAGAGGCTCGTCTCTGTTAAGACGTTATACCGAGAATATGCGGCAAGTCGCACTCTCTCTCTCTCTCTCTCTCCGTATCGGCTATTATTTCAGCGGGCGCCTCGGTGCAGTGCGCCTAATGGCACGTGGAGCGCGGAGGTGAGAAGAAGACGCGGTCAGGTTGGAGGCATGGGTTGAAAAGCGCACACGCGGGGGGTTTGGCCGCGTCTTTTTACCGTAAAGCCCGCGTAATTGTGCACACGAGACGCGTATAGACTAGTTTCTTCTCGGAATGTGCGCGGCTCTCTCTCTCTCTCTCTCCCTCTCTCTCTGCCTCACGTTTCATTAGCTCGCCCACTGACATGGGTATAGTATAGGTTGCAGTTATCCGCGCACTCGCCGGCGCACCGCTAATAGAAGCTTTAATGCGTTCTCGCGCGCTCGGCGGACGAAAATGTGCGAGCGATCCTTGCGGAGCCGATAAAAAGGATGTTAAACAGAAACGTAAATACAATTGTTATGTAGTTAGGCCGAGGAGGAATTAGTTCTATGGTTTTAGTGCGCTACGAGTGCAGTCTCCGATGGTGAAATTGTAATGTTTAAGGGATTAGAGAGGATGATATATGCGCGTCGGTAATATTATTTACGGATGAGATAAGTGAGGCAAGAACCAATCTCATTACCTCTAATTCGGATGGATGTATATAGCCGACATAACATTTCTAATGTAACGCGAATCGCTCGTGTATTGTAATTAACTTTTTCTACGCTGCGGTTTAAAAACGTGTATTCCGCCGAGGCAATACCAGGTAATGGTACACTCGCATCTTGTATATATAAATTCAATAATGAGACCATAATTCACACATTAGAGTAAATTTAAAAGATTTTAATTTTAATTTTTTAAACTTAAAATGTAGCTACTAAATATTTAGTAAGGAAATGAACGGTGTTAAATTTAATTTAAGATTATGGTTTAAATAAATATTGAATTATCTCATCGCTTTAACACTTTCGATAATAATTCAACTTTGTGTTGTAGTACCAAAACGTTTTCAATCCGAATTTACAATCTTTTATAGAAAACAACTAGTATTCTTTTATAGGCCTACATCCAAAGCCGTTTGTTTTACCAGTGACTGTTGCGGCACCAATAAAGGTTAAATAAAAGTCAATAAGTAGCTTTTAAACAAATAGCCTATGAATCGTAAGGGTTCGATCGTCGGTATATATATATGTTTGGTAAAGGCAGGCAGGCACGGCGCGTCTATTGCCTTACGCTCTATCCCTCGTATACCCATTAATCTCCGAATTCATTACTAGTCGATCGATGCCGCAGCGCAGTGGCGAAACTACGAGACCCTCTTTTTCACGATTTCGACCCTAGATCAAGAACCTTAAAGTGGCGTTTTTCTATCTCGGTTCTCCCTTTTTTTTTACTCTCTCCCCCAAAGCTGTAACCCGCACGCGAGCCACGCAACTCTCTCTCTCTCTCTCTACCCCCCCTGTGAGCCCCGAGACGATTTTAAACGGCAGAGGCAGGCGCGACTACGACTACGACGACGAGGACGAAGAGAACGACGCTGTGTATATGCAGGGTTATGTAGAGAGGAGTGCGTGTTGGGGAGAAAGGGAATTTTTCTTTTCTCTTTGACGGGGAGGGGGAGTGGCTCGCTATACGTGTCGGACGGCAGCTCGACGTCATGGGGATGTTTTCTTCTCGCTTGGCTTCTTCCTCGCGGGTATATAGGAAAAAAAAGCCAGAGAGAGAGAAAAAGAGAGACGAGCACCCCCACCGATCTATATATATATATATATATATATGGCAATCGACAGATGCCCCTGTTATATTAAAAGTCGTTTGCGGCGCTTGACTCGTTAAGTGTGTACGCGTGTATACTCGCTTTCATTTAAATAGCGGAACGTCTCGCGGGTGATTTATCACTGTACTAGCGGCGGAATGAGAGAGAGAGAGAGAGAGGCGCGAAACCGCTCCTTTTAGCCCCGACCTCCTCTATGCATATCGGCTCCACTTCCTCGTGTGTCCTGACGCGCGAGAGAGAGAGAGCTAACTTTAATGACGCGGCTCGCTGCGCTGTCTTTTTTCTCCTCCTCTCTCTCTCTCTCGCTCACCGTGCGCCGAGCCACCGGCGCGCATAATACACGAGCCGCGCGGGGCCCTTGTTCCGGTAATTTTCGCGCAATTTATATCTGCGGAGCTGAAGGGGCAAGCGGCTAAGGCGCTCGGCCAGGCGGGGCTCTGCAGCCGCGGTAATCTCCAACGCTCTCTCTCTCTCTCTCTCTCTCTCTCTCCCCGTCTTTATTGTCTGGCAAACTTTTTCCATCGCGCCTTCATTCATTTGTCTCGAGTCTCTCGTTCCTTGCCTCCTCCTCCTCGTCCTCCTCTACCTCCTCTCCAGCCTCCTTCGTCGTCGTTTCAGCTGGGCGTACGTGTGCGTGTGTGCGCGTGTGTCGTGAAGCCGCGCGCGCCGGGACTCTCGCGCGAGAACGTGCCTCTCCGGATCTCGGCCGCTATACTCGCCCGTAATAACTGCGCGAGCTATGCGTAGAATTAAGATACGGCAAATGCCTTTGTTGCGAATATTGGCTAATTGTTCCGGCGCTCCGTGCGTATGTGTTTGTGTATTTGTGTGTGTGTGTGTGTGTGTGTGTGTGTGTGTGTGTGTGTTGGCTGTGTGTGACGCTATTTCTGCCTGCTGCTGCCTGCACCGGCTATAAATTAACTTTTCGTTTTTTTCCTACGGTATTTGATGTTTACCGGGAATGCGCTCGTGTTACGATTTCTTGTAAAATTCATTTTAAATTTAACAATTTTTTTTTCTATTTATCGACTGGAATTATGTTTTTTGATGATTTTCACTTCAAGAAAGCGATATTGACCAGAATGTTTTTTTTATCGTTAATTAAACATCTAAGCAAAAAAGTTATTCTAAAGCCTGTTTTGATTATTCCCGTTTCAGCTCTTTTTTCCGAAGGGAGATTCATTTAATTCTCAAATCAGCATATAATTTCTAAGAGCACAGGGCGGAGCATCGAGCCATCGTCATAAATGAAAAATTAAATAACCCCCATGATGTGACTGCATCTATCAACATCGACAATCAATCAAACTCTGCTTTCTCGAAAAGACCATACCCCATCAATGGCCTTGGTATACCTATAGGTGGTATCTATTAGAAAATGACACACGTATAAGGGTGTTCGGCCATGACTGCTTATACGTACCTCGGTCACAGCATATAACTGGTTCATTTTTGCCCGACTCATCCCCTTGGCACGGCCGCGCGTTATAGTCACACTCTGGCTCGTTGTCTCTCTACTGATCTCTGCATTTGTGCGCCGCGTGTATATAATACAGGCCGTGAGTGTGTATACGCGCTTCCTTCGTTGTGTCGCGTCGCTTGTGTAGAGACCGAGAGAGAGAGAGAGAGAGAGAGAGAGAGAGAGAGTACACCAGCCACTGCAACAGCAGCGCAGAGCCGCATCGCGCGCCCACCGTCTATAGGATACATACGAGGGTCGTTATGTTTTATGGCTAATTGTTTTATTATCTTTGACATATTTCCAGTTTACGACCGCGCGGCCCGCCGTTTTGTTTCATGGCTGTCTATTGTGTGTGATGAACGCCGCTTTATGTGCCACCCTGCGCAGTTCTCTCTCTCTCTCTCTCTCTCTCCTCCTCGTCTCTATCGAGCTCTCTCTCTCTCTCTCTATGCACTTTTTCATCTCTCTCTCTCTTTCTCTCTCGGCTGGCACACGGGTGTTGCGGAGCCACACTCGAGAATTATATAGAAAATAAGATACGAGCCAGCTGATGAGATTATTTTTGCACTTTTTAATGCGAGAGATTATTGCCTTGGTAGTGGCAAAAAGTGGATCAAAGGGTATAGGCCTTCCTGACTTTTATTAAGCACTAAGGAAGATTTAAAACTTTTCAATTTTTTTCCCCCCACCTCCACCTCTATTTCTCCTTTTTTTCCGTCATTAGCATACAAAGAAATATTACGAGCGACGATTTTTTTATTGCGACTTTTTTATTCTTAGATGGGAATATGATTCATTGGGCTTTAATATAATGGCTTTGAATAGTAGCCGGTCAACAAACTTCATGGATTTTCTTTTAAGACAAATCGTCGTTGTTAATTTTATTGGTTATAACAGTGTATAGAATAATAATTACTCGCTAAAATGATTCTTTCTATACAGACCTTCTACTGGATAATAGAAAGATTGGTGTACTATTGTATTCGTGGAAAGTTGGTTCAGTTCGTTTAAGAACGATAACTTTTGGTCAATAAATTTAAAACAACGAATGAGCGATCCCTTTTACATTTCATATTGCATAAATATGTACGTATAAATAAAGGAAAAATTGTATATATCTATTTCTATAGAAAGTTTTGAACGGTCTTTATTGTAGAAAATTGAAGTTATTGATGGTTTAATACTTAGCTAACGACCTGGTGGATATCTGGCACCACGCGACATTAAAAACACTATAATTCGTGATAGCATCGTAAATCTTTTTAATTTCTTTATACATCAAAAATAAAAAAAAAAGATTATTTCAAACCTTAAGCGACGGAGCCTCTTAAAATTGAAATTCATAAAGACTGTCAAAAATTAAGTATTCGGAAGCCTGGTTTTCAATTTATCAAAAAGTTATAATTTCCTTAAATATCTTAATGGCATTTTAAAGCAGATGTAATTCGCAACGGAGAATATAGCTTCACTAAATGAGCAACACAGTGCCCAATTAAAAAGAAAATATCACTCCCAAGCTATACTATTTTCGCCCTTTCTTATCGAAAAGTGATTCATTATCCGACTCGTTCGAAGCCAGAAAAAAAGCGCCACAGTGCCTCGTTCACTCTTTAACCACCGATCGATGACTCCCAGGTCAGAAAGACAAAAACGAGGGTAAGAAGTGAAAAAGTATTCGCACAGGCATCGCTCCTAAAGGAAATAGAGAGGAGGTGAAAAAAGAGAGAGCGAGAGAGAGAGAGAGAGAGAGAGAAGAGAAAATGTCGCAGCAGCAGCGTGACAGTGCGCCGCGGACCTCCCCAGCATTCCTCGGCTGGAGGGACATCTATCAGCCCTTCTCTCCGCAGCAATTGAGAAAGCCTATCTCGCTCTATACATACATATATACCTATATATAATGTGAATGTGCACTCGAGCTCTCCCTGACCGTCGGCGCGTCCGGCTAGGAGAAGACGAGAACGGGAGCGACAAGCGAAACAAGTCTCGAGACAGACAAACGAACCAGCCCCTATATGCGCAAAGTGGCTTTCTCGCCAGTCCGTGTGCTTAAGCCTGTGTGTGTGTGTGTGTGAGAGAGAGAGAAAACGAAAGGACAGCGCGCGAAAATTCTTTTTGGTTTAGGTATGCCAATATATCGGCTTCCACACAACCCCAGCCCACACGCACATATATATACATATATAGGACTCACCCCTCCCAGCTCGGGATATACGTGACGCCTCGCGAGAATGCAACGCGACTCTGCCAACTGCCGCGGAGACGGGAAGAAAAACTATGTATAGGTGTATATATTGGCGAGTGGATGAAGGTTATATTGCGCCGAGACGTGGGTTTGTATTGCCCTCTTGCCATTCTCTCTCTCTCTCTCTTTCTTGATATATATATATATATATATATACCTTTTGGCGGGAAACTTGGAGTTTTTGATAAATCGAATATTGCCAAGCGAGAAGTATTGCACTTATCGGGCTGCAAGTGGGAAGTATAGGGAAGTATCGATAACTTCGATAATTGATAAGCTTGCGTGAGAGCTATTATTTATCGTTGTAGTACTTTATTACGCCCCTCGCCTAGGTCAGGAGTCACAGATTTATTTTTCGCTGCGGAAATGAGGAGACGTTAACTTTTGTTCCGTCCTTTTGTTTGTGCTTGATATTGCAAGCTACGTGATGGATCGTACAACTATATAAGGTTAATTCTTTTGATTAGCTTTAAATTTACTCGGTTGGATCAAAGCTGGAAGACATAGATGAAAATATTTAACAGCAATGGTAAAGTTTAGGATAATCAGTCTTAGAAATTAAAAGCGATTAATGTACGTTTTATGGTTTAAGTAGAAATAGACCTCTGGTCAGACATTTGTATAAATATACTGAACAGGGAATTGTATTTTGTAGGTAGTGCTAAGCTTTATTGGTTCTTTAGAATTAAACTTTTATAAGGAATAAAATTTGATCGAAACGAAATAGTATCTCGGATAAAAGACAAATATTTGCTTGTTAAACCAACTTATATCTAACTCATTTATAATTCATTTTTAATCATGCAATCGCTGTTCTTAATACATTTTGTGTCACCGGTTTTTCGATTCAACTCAAATTACCAAACGTTTTCACTCGTTTTCAAGAGATAATTTCACAGTAATGAAAGTTCCTCCTACAGTTAACAAGCACAAAGGTTGCCCAGCGCGAAACGCGCGAAAATGCTCACTACAAAAGCGTCGATATTTTTCGCCAAAAAAAATAAGTCAGCTGCAGAAACGAAGTAAGCAACAAAGGATCTTTGTTATAGGCTGATAATCCCGAGTGGCGAGAGAGAGAGAGAGAGAGAGATGGAAAGCTGAACTGCGATATACAGCACTGCACTATGTATATATATAGTATGTACGGGTCCGTTGGAGGGCTCTGGGCGCATCTTTCGTTCTTGACACTCGAGAAATATAAATCAATGTCTGTTCGCGGTGCGCACCCCGCATATCGCATCGCGCCTCCTCCTCCGAGGACCTCGCTATGTATACGCGTATATATCCAGTCCTATTGCAGCTGACTCGCTCTCTCCCTGCAGCCCTGCACATGGACTAGCAGCGCGCGAACCCATGACTGCACGCACGCGTACATATAGACAGGACAGAGTTTGCGGGGTCATCCGCGGCGTGTACATACATCATTTCCGGCCCGCCAGCTTCGCTTCGGCTCTCTTTTCGCGCCAGCTCGCGGCTCTTTATTTGAGGTCGGTGTGCCGCCGCTGCTCCGTTTCATCGATCCTTTTTTCCCATTTCTTGCATGGATTCTTCTCGTAAATCTGCGCCAACGGCACAGCGGAAGCCTACTCTCTCTTTTCTTTGCGGACAAATAGCTCTCGTATACGGACACACGTTATATCTTATGTGAGCGCCCAAACAGTGTCTATAGATATAACCCGGGGATATTATAATTCATATGTGCGCGGCGGCGGCGGCGTACCGAGCTTCCGTCTGTGTAGTTCTCTAGAGTCGAGTTTTCGACAACAGCTATTGCGTGGAAATTCGTTATTCTGTTATGTCCGCACGACTTTTCGAAAATCGTCAAAATCTTACCGAGGATATCCTTATGCTCCTTATACTTATTACGAATACAACCATAAATTACAGTTATGTAGGTATAGCAGTTGCACTGTAGATTGTTCAAGTCGTTATTATAGAACCCAGCTCCACATCTCCTAATAGCGTAACATTGTATTAGTGCTTTGTAACGTTAATTACATATATGTACATTTTGGTATTTCTCCTTCACGATCGAAGAGCATCCCATTTTTAGCTCCACGCGAAACTCTCGCGAGATATGTGTTCCGAAACCGATATTTTTGGTAAAAAAAGCCTCGGAGTTATATCTGAAACGATTCTACCGAGAAATCGTAAAAAAGGCAATAAAACGATAAACAAATTTCTCAACAATTACCGCCGTTATATGGATCCCGTGTAGCGATCACCTGTAGCCCAATGCACGAACAACAATAATCGCATAGGAGAAAAAATAGTAAATTCCGGATGAATCAGCTGCGGATTCCCGAAGACTGGCAGAACGAGCGCGAAGCTCTCATTGGTCGCGCGCATTAAGCATATATATAAAGCAACTTTTAGTTAGCTCGGTCCGTTATGGGTATTTCGGGCGGGCCGAGATTAGGGGGTCATTAGGGGGAGTCGCTCTTTCCTCTCTTTTCGGGGTTGTCCCTGTGGTTTTGCCAGCGCGCGAGAGATGCATATATACACGCGGGCCCCCTCTGCCTCTCTCTCTCTCTCTCTATCTCTCTCGGCTCCATGCAGTTTAACTCGCGGGCGTGTGGGCTGTTTTACTTTCCGAGTTTTTGAGCCCCGCGGTCCCGAGTATAGAAGAAGCAGCAGCAGCGACGGCGCAACGTGTTATTATGCGTCTGGGCGAACGGCGCTGGAAGGAGAGAGGAGCTGCACAAGAGGAAGAACGAGCGGACGAGAGGAGAGCCAAACAAGACGGAAATCCTACGGCAGAGAATATTCCCTCTCTCTCTCTCTCTCTCTCTCACTATCTCTCGTTCTTCGTGGCGCACACTTTTTCGCTCACTTGTTTCTTTATACCTCCGAGAGTGAGAGAGAGAGAGGAAATTAATTTCGAAGGAGACGACGACGAGGAGTCGGGCCGTCGCGTCGCGAGTCCCGGCCGTAGATGGCGCATAATTCAAAGTACAAATTGACGAAACTCGGCGGAGCTGCAGCAGCAGCAGCAGCAGCGAAGAGAGGCGAGAAGCCGGACTCCGCGCCATGTCGGCAAAAAGTGACAAGCTTGAGGAATCGCTGCATCTCTCGACTTTTGTGCTGTGCAGCCTCTGCTCCTTCTCCTTCTCTCTCTCTCTCTCTCTCCCTCTCTCGACGCGTTAAAAACTCGCGCTGACGCTTTAGGCAAAACCTTGGATATACGAGAGGATCATGGGTGCATAGGTATGTGTAGACGACCCGACCGCTATATTATTCAATAGTCCGAGGATCTTCCGAGAAAGTGGTATATGCTCTTTGGATATAATGGAAGACGGCGAATTGGGATATAACGTGTCTAAAATTGTCTAATGAGTGACCGAAGGCGCACTACCGATTTATACCCCAAGGTTCCAAGGTTTTCTTCGCTGCCAGTTATTTATTTTCAGGGAAAGGATGGGAGATCGGGCGAACCTTCCCTCCAGTGAGATATGCCCTTCTAACTTCTCGCTAAAGGTTAAACGTATATGAACGCGTAAATGGATGGGAGATCCTGCTGTATCTAAGAAACTTTCTAGCACTATTTGACTATGTTATTCGGCTCTTAGCTTTTGGGATTGGTATTGCGTGCAGCAGCGGGGGCGTTGGGCAAATATTCTCTCACGCTGCGGACTGCAGCAACGGGGATCGAAACAATGACTGGGCGAATTCGAGGTAATTGGGATAGAAAGATTCGTGTTATCATTAATTATTGGGTTTATTTCGAAACGGACGGAATTCTTGTTTCTTATGCTCGTCTCGGTGTGATTTTGAACAGGTTGTGCTTTGCATTCTTTACACGTATAAAAAAATTTAAATAAAATACTGATTGTAAACTCTGAAATTTCAGATAAAAGAATTTGGAATATGAAAAATTTGTACTCTGTGTATTTATATAGAAAAATAACTATTTCTTTTAATAACTAAAAATACACTCTATGATTAAGTTGGAATTGAATCACTTTTAGAAGAAATACAAGGTTTTCATTCCAATATTATCGATTGATTTAATATCGATGTTGAAGTATAATTAATAATTCACATTTAGACCTAAGCGTAGAAGAAGGATAAAACGATTCTTTCAGTTTTTTTCATAGCCTCTCTGTCAATATTAGTGGATCTCTTAATCACAGCACGAGTGGATGAAGAAAATGAGCTGCAATTTTAACAGGAGCTCCCGCTAAGTAATTGGACAATTTAGTTTTCTCGTAAAATTATGTTTGAAAGCGCCATAAACAGATAAGGCAATGCAAAAACCATAGAGATTTTTTCACTCAATGCTTACTACATGCATGCATGATACACGCATCCGAAACCAAGACCTAAATAAACATCGCTATATAATTAAATGAATAAATAAATCACACAAATCAATATTTAAAAAATGATAAAAACTGTACACTATTAATTTTCAAAACAAAAAGTATATAGTACTGAATTACCAAAAATAGTTATATATAGTAAACAGACCAAATCAAATTGAGAACGTCAACTTAGTGACAGTTGCAAATCATAAATTTAAACCCCATGATTTTTCGAATCAAAGCATAAAAAGCGGCCTCAATGAGACTATAGAGAGAATCGCGCGAGCGGACCTCCACCACCACCGTATAGTACCATTCATCACCGAACGCGTAACAGTTTGAAAGCACGCAGAGGATTTTTTTTTATAGCTCGTATATATATATATATATATATACGATCGAGCGCTCGAGCACAAAAAAGCGTAGCGGCGAAGAGAAAAGAAGAGAGAGAGAAAAAAAAGGAACGGCTGCTTTATTTCGTCTAATACGCGCGCGAGTCGAAAGCAGGCAGGCCTATGCAGAAGCACGTACGTTTACCCCAGGGTACGTATAGAGGCAACGGGGAGGTGTAGGGGGTGAGAGAGAGAGAGAGAGAAAGAGTATCGGGGTGGGAGGAGAGCAGCACAAGGGAAGAGGAAAAAAGGGGAAAGAGAGAAAGGAGAGAGTGAGAGAGAGAGGCGGGGAAGGGAAAGAATCGAGGCCGATCGATTTTTAAAGCAACCGCAATATTTGACAGCTACAAGCTCGGCCGTGGTTTCGGCGCCACCTGTTTCCACTACGCACACCCACACACATACACACGGAGAGTCGAGCTACCCTTCGAGAGATCGCATTCTCTCTCTCTGACTCTCTCGGCTTTTCCGCATATACACAGTAGCCGGAGAGTCAAAATGCGAAAGCAGAACCGCGCTACACGTGTTTCTCACCCACACGAACTTGGCCCTCTCTCTCTCTCTCTCACTCGCACCCACACTTTCATTTGCAACGGGAGAGACGTACATGCAACCACCGAAGGGGGGGGGGG
>UELU01139329.1:55438-67196 GCA_900490025.1 Megastigmus dorsalis | reverse complement strand
GGGGGGGGGGGTTAGAGAGAAGGCAGCCAGGCGTTTTGGCCTGTGTTTCCGCGAATGCGAGTTATACGAAGCGAGAGAGAGAGAGAGAAAGGAATAGTGTGCGCCATACCGGCAAACACGTTGCCAATAAGTGAACATCGCTCGCGTACTACACCCTTTGCCCCCCCCCTCTCTCTCTCTCTCTCTCCTATATATATATATGCATATATATATAATGCACATACAGAATTGGCCGCGTTGGAGCCGGGTGATCGCGACATGCCGCAACGATCCTCGCGGCGACGTTGATACTCCCTCGCGTGCCCCGTCGCCGTAGAGCTACTTTTTTCTTTTTCTTTTTTTTTTCCTTTTTTACTGCCGCACGAGGGGGGCGAAAAGATACCGACAGCGTCAAATCTTAGCGTTATATCGAATAGTTGCGGTGGCGGTGTTTGCGGATGTCGACGCCAAAGACGGGGAGAGCTCGATTTTTCGAGAGCTGCCGACGCCTCCTCACCCTTCACGATATAACTAATTGCCCGCGAGTAGTTTTATCGAGTTGGGAAAACTTCCCCCGGCTTCATTTGTCATTTTTAATGAGAAATTCGACTTGATTGAAGTGTATACAGTTTTGTTTTATGCGAGGTTATATTTTTTCTGCGGCCTATTGATGGACCCAAGCTTATTTTGCTTACTTTGGAAATCATTTTGTATATTATTTCGTGGATAACGATATTGGAAGTAGTAAGAAAACAAAGTGTTTCATTATTTCATTACGATATTGATATAATATCGATGTATTCTCAAACACTAATTTTTACTTTTTTTTACTTGTGTCTTTTAGTGTCTGTGAGAATTATACATGCAAGAAATACAATAGAGATTACATTTTTATCGAATTTTGATACTTCTATAACGTATAATGCCGAATTGATTCCTTATGCTGAAAAGTAATTGTAAAATATGTTGATGTAAAAATCCGAATTTTCTAGCTGTAATATTACGGTGAAAACCGATAAAACGGTAAAAGGTAATGCGGCTTGTAAAAATTATCCAAGAAAATTTGGCTATTACAAATCTGAATTTTGTAATTATGTAAAATTTTGGGTTAAATTGTAAAAAAGTAGGATATTGAACCAAAAATTCGAACCTCCTCCTTGATGAACAAATAATTTCTCGCTTTAAAATTGATGTTAAAATGTGTAATGAAAAAATTTCTTTAAAATATCGGAATTTTCTTGTTTTGCGATTTTTTAATCGATAATTCTTTGATTAATTCACTCTATCGTCTCATTATAGCATTCAGGTTTTTTAGAAATAATCGAACTCGTAAATTTTCTAAATAAAATTACAATAAATGATTTAATTTAATAACGAAGTATATCGGTAAAACAATGCTAATACACGAAAGATTTCCTGCATTCTAGCCGAGTTCCAAATGTGTGTGGTGTAATAATTTATAATAATAGGAAGGTAGGGAGCGCGTCTTGTAAATCACCTTAAAATCAGTGTGAATTTCGTAAATGATAGCCTTGGAGGATATTGGCTGGCGCGATGCTCCTTGAACGACCGCAGCTATGTCTGGCATGTGGCGATTATGTTTGGACTCGCTCTCCTGTCCCGCACTCTTATATACCTATACGTGCGTGCGTAATGCCGCCGACGTTGATGCTCCGCTGAATTCTAAAGTAAACGACGTACCGCGTCTGTGAACGTCACGTTTTTCAGTAGCTCTACGAATTGCCTTCTGTCGCGTCACTTTTCAGATATTATTTCCATGCCTCTTCATTTTCTACATATCAGATCGCCAATCTTTATCTTGCAGCGTGTTTTAATTGCGGCAGGAAATATTCTATGTAACTGTTAACGAGACTTTGCAAAATGTAAAAACTAACGTTTTAAAGTAGCAACGATGACGCATTCCTGCATTCGTTTGCTCTCCAATATAAAATCATAGTTTTTGCATTCGCACTTTATTTGTCGAAAGGTGTACATAAACACGAGCAAATGTGTAGTTTATTATCGCATGATACAATGCTCAAAGACTTGCACGGTACAGCGATTAAAACGGACTTTTCATGCAAATACGGAATTTAAGTGGTACAAGAAAATCGGTGCTTCGCTCGCCTTCTGCACTACGCTCGTAATGTCCTATTTTGATTAATATATACACGCGGACAGATTACTAGTTCATTTGCGCAGCAGCAGCGGCACTTAAACCGCAAGACAGAAGCAAAGTGTCGCGTCGTCGCGATCCCGAGCTCGGATATTATAGAAAGAGAGAGAGAGAGAGAGAGAGAGAGAGAGGGACGTGTCAATTTTGTTTTTGACGGAAGGCGACGGCTACCGCTACTGTCGCGCACTCGAGTCTCGTCCAATATTCTCCTTTTTGTCGGCGGTGCAGCGTCGCTTGCGCGCAAGCAAGCGAGCAAGCAAAGATGATTCTAGGAAGTGCGCGCGAGATAAGGAGGCCCGATAATAAGGTGTAAGTGGGACAGGCACAAGCCGTCCGATAAAGAGCGCCGCAAGATGCCAGTGGCTGCTGCTGCTGCCGTTCGGCAGCGATGCCGGAAAGTTATGCGCGGGCACGCACGTGGCTAATTCGAGTTTTTTCTCCTGCCGCGGTAGAGAAAGAGAGAGAGAGAGAGAGCGCGCGAAATTGTTACACGGCGCTCGACTACTATATGCATTGCTCGCTTATAGCGCTGCAGCATCTTTTTCGCGACTTCTTAGCGATCGTGGCCCATTGCGCCGAATGACGTTTCAATATGCTTCATCGGTCTCGAGCTAAAAGCGTTATAAAATTGCCAATGGCTCGCAGCCGAGATGTGTGCTGAATTATGGATCCGAGCGACTTTCATCGAGTGCGAGAGATCAAGTCGCGTTTAGTATTAACACCCTGTAAATTTGCACACTTTAGAATCATTTCTTTTATTTTTTGACATTAATACTTTTTTTTTCATATGAATTATATTTTTCTATACCTTTTATGGGAGATTGAGCTCGTTGAATGTAGCACAAGTATAGTGGGAATATGCTCTTGACGAGAAACTACGGATATTATTGAATGAAGTAGTTGAAAAAAAGGACGATCCGCCGTTATCTGATTTGTGCTAATTCACTCGAATGCAGTTTTCAAACTTAACTCTCCAATCTCGACGTTTCATAACATTTTCCTTCTTTTAGTAATTAAGGTGGCAATAAAGCATGTCTACTGATAACGGCTGTGCGGATATTTATCAAAATTCATCGAAATTAGAAAAGGACGAGTTTTTCAAGTTCAGCTCGTCTTTGGTACTATATCTTATCTCGCCACCTCCGGGGGAAAGGCAACAAGACTCGAGCAATCGAGGGCCTATAAAAGCCTTTGTCGGTAATGACCTCGACATCCAATCTTCTCCTGGTTCGGCAATAGGCGCTTGCGCCGACAGCTCGGCATCATCAGCAGCAGCGGCAGCAACAGCCCCGAGTGTACGGCAGATCGGCAGCTTCCCGCAATTCTTAATTTGCTCGTTTCGCCCAAGGACCCCAAGCGAATAGTAGTTTGCATATTTCAGCCAGGGATTTTTCAGCGGCGGCGGCGGCGGCGGCGGCAGCAGTAGCGCAGGTGGCGAGGGGTGGATCCCCGGGCGGACCGAGGGAATACACACTCTGCGGCTTTCAAACGCCCCGACTGCAGAGAGAGAGAGAGAGAGGCGCCTTTTCGACGCGCGCGATGCGTACAAGTGAACTTTCAATGAAGCCTCGTTAGTCGACCGACTGCGCCAAGCGACTGGCTTATGTTGTGCGGTTAAGCTTTTGAAAATGTTGCCCTCTCTCGCACGCTGCACACCCACACGCGCACTCTCTCTCTCTCTCTCTCTCTCTCTCTGACGATCTGAGTGTGCATCAGCGTCAAGCAGCGCTAGAGAGATAGATAGAGAGAGAGAGAGAGAGAGAGAATTTTCACTGGAAATTTCCTGCGCGCTGTCTCGACGATGGAACGCGATGTATCCCACCCCCGTACGCTACGTTTCCTCAAATTCTTAAAAGTTTTTATTCGTTATTTATTCTTTTGTTTGCGACGCGCGAGTGCGGGTGCATTTTGTTAAAAATAATTCAAGCATCGAGTGTTCGCAAACCTCGACTCAACACATTCTCTCCCATGATAAAATACCCTTTTATATTTTAATGATACATCTCGTGGTACTTGTAAAGAAGTTTACACCGTCATTTGTAGTAAAAGTGCATAGCCATTTGTTAGGCAGCTGCAATCATAGTAATTTGAAAATATAGCCAATAGTTCAGCGGCCAATCTGAGTTGGAAATCGCTTTGATTACGGAGCGAAATCTTTGTCCAAGATCATCAAAGGAACGAAGGAAAAAAAAAGGGGTGAGGTCAAGTATGTCCTTTGTATACATACGATAGATCGGCCGTAACAGGGTATAAAAAAAGAATATAAAGATAAGGCGGTCGCGCGGCCGGTACGGGGGCTTGCAACTCCGCGGCGGCACGGATACTGCACGCGATATTACGTATTACACAGTGAAATCTTATTTATGAGGGTGTGGTTAAACGAGCGTATAGCCCACTCTAATATTTAACCTCATCGAGGAGAAGAATTCATATCGGTGGAGCTGCGGCGCGCGCTCGAGCTCCTTTGTAGTCTGGCTTATACCCATTCACATGTAACCCGCCTTCTCCTTCTAAACTTTCAACTACTTTATGTACATGCCTCGATGCAATGCCCACCCACCCACACACACACACACACACATGGGCACACACGCCCTTGCCGAACGATATCGCGGAATTATTACGCTCTGGCTTTTTCCCCGTAAAAAATGATAATAAAGTCGTTAAAACGGCACAAAATTATTCTGTTATTATTTATTTCGTCGCGATATTGAAGTTTTACGGGGTTGGCCGAATAAAAAAAAACCTCTAGTTTTTAATATAAGGATATGAGGAGGTGGTCGACAGAGCTGGGTTATTTGAAAATGTCTCTTGTTCACGGGCGATAGCTGAGGGATGCCACCCGATCCAAAACCCTTTTAGTTTATTAATTTCACTTGCATATATTATACAATAAAATTAATTAATGTATAACACATAAACATAAAAGCAAAGAAACTTTACTCGCATAGTATATATATAGAACGTTTCAAAAGTGCATTTCACTTTTATAGATGGTCATAACTGAATTGACCTCAACAAAGATACATTTTTAACGCAAATTTGTATTTTGGAAGTTTCTTCCAGGTGTTACTTTCCTTTTGAAGCTTAGAATGAGTTTTTATAGCATATGTCTATATCACGTATTTGTCATAACTAAAAAGTTTTCATAATGTTGAAAATAAAACGGCAACTTCACTTTCGCTCACCACTTTGAAATTTGTACTATCGAAAAAAGTGTAATCCCGAATCTTGCAATCATCATATAGCAATCAACACATATGTAGAGTATACGCTGCTGCAAATCAGCTTTAGGGGTAAATATTTCATTTCTTTTTTAACCTCTAATCTTCTTCGCTTATCTACATATGTGTATGCATGTTCAAATTGTTTTATTGTGACGTCATAATTGATTGACATAGATAACACGAGTTTCCATAAATGACATTCGACGAAACTGAGTCCAAATTAGTTGCGAAACATGTAGGTATAATTAATGTTTTATTCCATAAGAAATAATATCAATTGCGTCCATTGGAAATAGACGTACCGGTGAAGAGATTAACGGCTGACAAACAAATAACAACAAACTTCAAACAACAATCATAATTTAGTTGCGACAAATTCTTTTTTTCCAAGACCAGAATAAATTTCCAGTTGATTTCGGATAAAACTTTGACTGGTTCTGCGCGCAACCTAACAATTTAGAGCGTAAGAGAGAAAAGGACAACACGGTACTCGGAGATTCCTCGAGAAGCAAGAAAAGCACAACACCTCGGCATTGTCGAAAAGTGTGAGTTGCACAAGGCACAGCTAACCGGCCATATACGCTTAAATCTCCGTGGAACGCAGTGCATCAGGTAGGCCGATTGTAACTGGTACCGGAAAGCATCTAGAAACACACGCTATACATATAGATACGTACAAAAGAGAGAGAGAGAGAGAGAGAGAGAGAGAGAGAGAGAGAGAGAGAGACTCGCATCCGCAGCGGGCACACGATGCATCTTTTCCCTCAGCCTCCACGTACATACCTAGCTAGTAGTGAGATGGAGAGAGGGAAGAGAGAATAGAACGAAGCGTACCAGCAATGCAGTAGCCTAAGCGCCGAGCTGCATTGTGCGAACACGTAGCGGTAATCATTATTATTTATTGCACATTTCAGCCGTAACCGTCGACTTTTCTCGACGCCTCTCTCTCTCTCTCTCTCTTTTTCTCCCTTTTCGAGTCCATCTCTCTCTCACTCTCTCTCTCTCTCTGTCTCCCTCTAGCTCCCTCCATTTCTCTCTTTCATTTTCTTATCTGCGGCATATCCCCACTCTATACCGCCGACCAACTGTCGTATACGTCAATCTATCCGTTGTTGTGTTTCGTTTGAATTGTGCTCACTCTTTCTCTCTTACCTATACTAATAGCTACACGCGTGCATATATATAGACAGAAAGAGATAAAGAGAGAGAGAGCGAGAGAGAGAGCGAGAGAGAGAGCGAGATGGAAGTATAGCAGATGCTGCGTAAAGATTGTGGCGCGCAAATAAATCCAGGCTCGTTCGTGTTGAGCACATATCACAGACAACGTAGTTATATCGCTGTTGTTACGTTACGTGTAGCTTCAAAGGGAACCGCGATGAAGCAAAAAACTTATCGATTTTGTCTTATACCTTTCAAAGAAGTATAGAAGTGTCGATTAGCTTTTATATATATATTGCTGGAGATTTGCCATCTCCCTTGAAAATATTCATACTTTATACTTGTACTTATTGAATCTATAATATACTGGACGAGCGTATAGTATCGCAAAACTGTGCCCCAACTTTTAATTGATAATGAGTACGCAGAACACGAGTCATTCATAGGTAACAAAGGGTTCTCCGCTTCTCTAGAAGTGTCCATCGCGCAAATCAGACCGCAACCAACTCGCGCACGTATTTTCCTCGAGATTTATCAGAACAAAACGAAGAGGAGAAGCAAAAAAAATCGTGTCACCAGAACGTGACATACGTTCGCAATGGCTGCAGCGCATCATAACATAGTGAGTCACATATGATTCGCGAAGCTCGCTTGGGCGCATGACTCACGATCCAAAATCCGACAGTCTCGCAAATCTGATATCGCGACTAGAGGCATGACGTGGTGTACACGCGCTGCACATGTACACGCGCAATCGCGTCTCTCATCCCACTCTCGAGGCAATAATCGAATTCAGCAACGTCGTTCCGCAATAGCTATATAGGTGCGGGACGCGCTCGCGAACCAACGCAACGTCCCTCGAGAGACACGAGGCGACGAAGAAAAAAAAAAAGTCTGCACGCACCCGATTTCCGTGTGTGTGTATCGCACGAGTGTCAGGTCGAAAAGGTGGCCGACCTTGGCGAAATATATAAAGAGTATAGCTCGTCGAATCGACGGAAATCCTAACCCCTAACCTCAGACACTCGCGCAGCCGTGATCTCTCGCACCTTATTGTTCCCCAAAGAGAAGCGCGAGACGGCACAGCTCGTATGAGCCATTGTGCTGCACGACGCATTTAAGCGCGATGATCGCCTTTTCCGTAAAACCACTTCCGTCGCACATCGAGAGAGAGAGAGAGAGAGAGAGAGAGAGAGAGAGAATCGCGCGACATAGGCGCATGTTCAGCGGAGTCAGAGACGCGCGGCAGGAAATCGCCACCAGAATGTCTCACACCACTCTGATTGTCCCTATGCTAATGATCGCACGAGCCGCCGCTTATAATATATATATGTATATATACACGTGTGTATACGCGGCCGATCGAATCGACTGCCGCCTTCGTCTGCCTTCCATGGCCGAAGGATTTTCGTAATCGACCCATTGGCTTAATTCTCTTTCTCTGCGCGTCACTCTGCCATACACGCCATCGCGGCTGGTAGTTTTTTTTTATTTATTTTTTCTGTGTACGCGGCTACTCGGGGACTTAATATACATCGCGGCAGCTCCCGTATGCGACTTTTTCCTATATCGCGGTACACAAGCTGCCTGAATATTTTATATGCGTTTAAAGATATGTATCTGATGGACTGAAGGCCCGAAATTGAAAAATTATGCATTATCCAGGAAATTGAGCGTAGGAACGTTGGCCGCGCTCAGCCCGTCGTAATAAAGTGATATATAATTAAGCTAATTTAAATGTAATTTATACCGATTTCGGTTCGGGTATAAAAATGTAAACTTTTTTTGCCGAATTTCTTTTTGTAAAAATATATTTGCTGCTTTTATTTTGCCTTTATTAAAGGACTTAAATTACTTTGATGATTGATTTTAAAGTTATAGATAAAGAAATCGATATCGTAGCGGTATTAATGGGCACTAAAGAATTTAGGTCGATGTAACTTTTACATAATAATTCATTGGCTCATCGCATACAGCTATTCGCATTGCAAGGTTAAGAATTATTATAACTAGAAAATCATAATATTTTTAATACTTTGAAGTCAAGTCGATATTTTTTTATTATTAACTATAAACACCTATTATACTCTTTATAGCGTAATTATCGCCAATTTCTTGTTATAGAATTCGTATAAAGAATTTTAAATAGTAAAAATTCTTGTGCATAAATATTTTTCTTTTTGCAATTAATAAAGATCAATAACAACTCGTAGAGGTGTAAAATACGATGTCGATTTTGCATCATTATTACATTAATTACGTGTAACTACTCTTGTATATAGATAATGGCCTGGAGTCACTTAAGATGTATGTATTAAAATTCTTCGACGCAGCTTATGTTAAGCTAAAAACATCGATAGCATTAACATAACAGTCCAAAGAAATAGAGGGAAAAGTAAGGAAAACACAGTTTCTTTTTTTCTTTCTTTCTTAAAGATTATTGTTCGAAGCATGTCTAATGCACGAGCTTAGCGTAATTTCTTATTTCTCGGCAGCTGTGGAAAGGAGCAGCAGCGGGTTGTAAGGACTAGTTAAGGTATAGCGCGGGAGAGAGGAGTGACGCCAATCCAGGAGATGCAATAAAGACAGTAAAGCTTAAGGAGTTTAATAGTCACGGGGAAAAAGAACGACTTCACTTTGACGCTCGCGCTGTATTGTATATATACTCACGCCGACGAGGAAGAAGGGAATTTTAACCCTTTAGGATATCTGCTGTGCTCACCCCGCGCGCAAGTCGAGCGAACAGACCCTGCGCTCTCTGTTAATCCGTAACAGGCTGCGCGCCAACTCCGATCCTCCTGCCATTATATATTAACACTTTGCGCGTAAAACTCCGCAACTTCATTTTCCTTTTATTTATAGTTTCTTTGTTTCGCTTCTTTCGATGTATATAGTTATATGGATATACTTATACCATACTTTTACCAAGTTAATTAAAATATTTTCATACTGCTTAAGCGTTTTTTATGGTAATAAAAGGATTTTCATATATTTACACTAGTTTATGAAAGATTTTGATCGGTTTAGTACGGTTATAAATTTATTCTGTCCAAATTTTTGTTTGCCGAAATTCTGAAGTTTTATTAAATTATTGACCTGTCAGTATAAAAATCGATACCGTCAATGTTAATCAGTAATGAATCATTTTTAAAGAGCTCAAGTCTACTATTTTTAAAGACTCTTTTTAAAGAGTGGTACAATGAGACTTGATTATATTATAAGCAGCTTTAATTTGAATTAAAGAATGTTTATCTTTGCTTGCGTTTTATTAACATCAGTATAATAGAAACATTATTATCTTGAAGCAAGCTCCATTAATTTTTTAATCTTTACAATATCGAGTTCCAGTACTTGCAGCACCTTAAACGAATCGAAAACGTGGCCGACGTGCTCGGTGCTCCAAATTTCAATACTATACACACACACACACACACACACACCGAGATTCAACGAAATGCGCAGCGTGGTATATAATAATATCGAGAGAATCACCATCGAACTTTACTATTTGTTACGTGCTGAGAGTCTTTTTAATTTCATTGTTTCGAATTTCGTCGGGGAACACAATACACTTTTTTTCACCATCCTTCTCTATCTCTCTCTCTCTCTCTTTCTCTCTCTCTCTCTCTTTCTCTCTCTCGCGCTTTACTATATATATCTCTCTTTCTTTGTCTCTCTCTCTCTCTCTGCCTTTGTCACATAGTATCTCTTTCTTTGTATGCAAAGAAATACCAAGAAGGTTTTACGAACGTCGGAACCCGCCCCCTTTGCCGGCCCGAGCTAATTCCATAGTGCGCGACAAGCAATTGTTTTCCCCTATTGGTATAGAGGAGCGCGAGCGCGAACCTCGATGCAAAGTAGAGAACCGGCCGTTCTGCAGTTCGTCGATATATATATATTTATACTTTTGTTCTGGCTCTATATATATATATATGATATATATGAGAGAGAGAGAGAGAGAGAGATACGTACACGTGCATCGTTCACTTCCACTGACGTCAGAGAAGAGACGCCAAGTCTTTGACCTGCTTTTGACATAATCTGCTTTCGACTTGCTGTCGAACCAAACAATCTTTCTCTCTCTCTCTCTCTCGCACTAGACGTCTCTTCTATACGCGCAAAAATTCGATTTTATCTTTGCTTATTTTCTCCGACATTCCTTGTCATTTTAATATTGGGATTTCAAAGACACTCAGTGAATTAAAATAGTGTGTCCAAAATACTTTGGAATTATGTTAACTGAATTCAAGTATAGATATTTGATTAAAGTTACAGCCATCTATTGTATTTCTGCCAATGACTGATTATCCATAGTATTTCAAATTATATCCCAATAAGTGCAAATTGCAAATTGGAATTCCAATATAAGATAACTAACGATTATCGAGTACTTTTTATTCAAAAATCAGTGCGAGATATACTTAGTAGTTACTTTAGCTTTGAGCAAGTCTGATTTGTTTTGAAATAAGAAATAAGAAGATACGCACAGGTAAGTGCATTTATAAGAGGGCGAACTAATAAAAGCACGACATAGATTTTGATAGGAGTCTGCTTATATCCGCTCAAGAAGTACATCTAGAGTTTAAAAGAGCATTAAAGCTGATAAAACGATAGGAATTTAATGACGAAAGTAGACAAACGAAAAAAGGAGCAGAAGAAGCTGTAGCAGTGGTAGTAGCACAAGCAGCAGCAACAGCAGCAGCAGCGAAGCACAGCTAATAGCAAAGGCGGAAAGCAAGAAGGCAAATACTCCGCTATCCGGTTTCGAAGCTCAAGAAAATGACTGTGCATTAGGTAATCTCTGGATGAAGCTCGGGGACAGTAGCTAGTGCTTCTCGCTCTTTCGCTCTTTCTCTCTCTCTCTGTCTCTCTTTCGCTCTCTTTCTCTGTCAGTGGGATGAAGGAAGCTGGGAGAGATACAAGACTCGGAGCCGAGGGAGCGAGATAGAGGGAGAGAGAGAGAGAGAAAAGACGATGCGGGCAAAGAAGAAAGGAAGCGCACAGCAGCAGCAGCGGCAGCAGCGGCGTGCGTATAGCCGGAGCGAGCGAGAGAACGAGTCGGGAGAGAGAGAGTATTGATCCCACCCTCTCTGAGTAGCGTAGCAGCAGCAGCAGCAGCAGCAGCAGCAACCCCCAGCTGGCCTAAACCCACCCATCCTCTCCTTACCTCGTCCCGTCACTCCTCCTCCCTCACCTCCCCCGCGCCCTCTCCCTCTAC
>UELU01139329.1:26091-55418 GCA_900490025.1 Megastigmus dorsalis | reverse complement strand
CCCCCCCCCCTCGAGCACCGGCTTGTTGTGTGCTGCATACCAATTTTCTTGATTTTTTCCCTCTTCTTCTTCTACCCCTCTCACTCTGACTCTCTCTCTCTCTCTCTCTCCTTCTTACACACGAGAACTCGTGCGTCGCTCTGCTCTCGACTTCCTGTCTGTCTTTACACACAATGCCCGAGCTCTGGCGCGTTGCGCTGCTGCCTCTGATATGTACGAAAACAAAGGGAAAAATAATACCTATTCCGACTCGTGTTGGAAAAAATTGAACTGGACGAATAAATAACAAATCGATGTCGAGACGTTCCGTACAGATCATCTTTCGCTCATAATTTCGCTTTTCGAGAAACTTGGCCAAGTCTTTTAAATCTAATCAACGAAGAAATTTCAGCACTTGAGATAGCGAACTATATACTGAAATACTTGTGTTGCTGCGAGTTTGACACGACGAGAATTAATTTTGAATACTTGAAACTTGTGGCTCGAGAAAAGTTTTTCACAGTTTGTTCAAATTAGATTCTACCTTGAATTTTGTATATAGTGACCAGAAGAAGATTAATTAATTGATAAAATTCTACACTGTATATCCGGTCGATCAAAAAATTCGTTTGAAAATGGATTTTTCGTAATCAAGCAGGAAAATTCCCTTACCAAAATCTATTCCGCAAGAATAATAATCTTTTAAAATAACGTAACCCAATGAAGTGTCCTCCTCATCTCGAGCATTTTCTTCTGGCCTCGTTCTCAAATGGCCACAGGGAAAAAGATAGCCTTTCACTTGGAAATTCAGCATCGCGGCCCATAAATTTATGGTCTTTTAAATACTTCTTGCCGCGCTTATTCACACTGTGTCAAGATAATAACTCATTACGGCTATCGGGGCAATAACTCCAAGATTTATCAAAGACCGAGAGTTTTTACTCATTCCGGAATCACGTACAGTCAGCGGAATACCGAGTAAAATAACGCTGAAACGACGAAACGCTCGAAAAGATAAACTTGCGGAAGCACGCGACAAAAAGGACCACGGCGTGGGCAGGTTTCGTCCGCGGCGGAGGTGTGCACCAGCTATACTTATAGCAGCCGGGAGAGAGGAGAACCGAGGCAAGCAGAGGGAGGAGAGACAGAGACAGAGGCAAAGAGAGAGCAAAGTAAAGCAAGGTAGCTTTGAACCCCAAAGATAAACCTGGTCTCGTCTGGAATCTTCTATTAGCAATTATAGTTGTAATTGTTTCCTGCAATATGCATGGAAATAGTGGAATTATTTAAACGCTCGCTCCTCCCACTTTTCGTATTCTCCAGAAGAGTCTCTCTCTCTCTCTCTCTCTCTCTCTCTCTCTCTCTTTCGCTCTCATTGCTCGATCTACAGCCCCCCGCGTCCTTTCTTCTTATTTTTCTTTCTCCGACCTTTTTTTTTCTCTCCGTTTCTCGCATCTACTTTTCTCTCGCGCTCACCTCCGAGAGAGAGAGAGGAATCGAAGCTTTCCTATTCCTATACATATATACATTTGGCTACGACGGCGCGCGAAGAAAAAGGCGTTAGCTTATACTCGTTGCGAATCGAAGCACGAAAGAAAACCTCGAATACGAATCCCTGAGGCGGCCCTGGCAGTTAATGGCTAATGGGCTGGAAACAATTTAACCAGAAGGAGAGTCTCCGGTATTCGAGTAAGAGTTTTCGTACATGAATCGACGTGTATATATACGTATAGGCCCCACTGCTGGCCTATGGGAGCGACGACTCTCCGCTGCGGCTATATACACTTGATTCCGTTCGATCGGAGGAGGCGACGATGCGTTAGCTTTAATGTTGCGCGACACTCTTCTTTCTCTCCCTTCCTATACCGATAAATGCTTGATTTTCTTCGATTTCCACCCAGCAATTGACGAATTAGTCTTCATTTGGTGCGCACTACTATTTCGTTATCTGCTGTATATTAAAAGTATATCGGAGACTGCTGTATAGCATTTTAGATAACAATGATTTAATTTTTCAAATTTGTGCATTTATCATTTTCTCCGTGAAGCTGTTTTGAACAGGGACGATGACGGTTTTTTCCACCCGATGGCTTACGACGAGGGAGTTTATTTTTTTTGACTTGGATCGAGTATGTCACTACTTATTGCATAATAAATGCCAAACAATATCTCTTATATTTCTTGATGCTTATTATTCATGAGTTACCAGTTTTACCTGTTTTATTGCAGATAGAGTGCACAATTCTCGGTATATAACTTTAGCTCCATAGTTTATGTATAGCCAACAGAAAACTTATCATTTTGTGCAAAAGAAATCATCTATGCCCTTTTTCCTACAAACCCACAATGCATCAAATCAATTTGAAAATTTAAATATCATACCATTGCATTGACAAAAAATTGAAAAATAATCCAGTATTATACATAATTTGTATCTGCATTCAATATTGAAAAAATTGGTGCCTGTAAAAATACACCCTGAATAAGTTACACCCTGGTCATCAACACCAAAGTTGGATGAAAGAGCTGTTACCGACTCGCCAGGATAAGTAACAAAAGATGACGCGGATGCGAAGTGCTGGAAAAAACGTTAGAAAAGCGATCGGTCCAAGAGACGACATATACTTAGGACGACATCTTTGTCCACGTAATGCGGAGGCCGGAGCATTATCATAACCACATTCTCGATGTATAGAGAAGGAGAGCGCCGGACGATACCCGGACACCTCGCTCCTGCATTTCTCCATACATACCTATAGGTATATGCACAAGCGTAGCCACATAGACTCGTGCAATACCAGGATCTCGCTTGTGTATTTGCCTGACTTGCCGCTTGTGCAGTCTTCCTTTTCTTCCACCTCGCTCGTGCAGACCAGCTTCCTACAGCTCTACCCTGCCCTTTTTCTCTTTTCTCTTCCCCCTTTTCTCTCTCTCTCTCTCTCTCTCTCTCTCTCTCTCTCTCTCTCTCTGCCTTCGTTATCTATCTCGCTATGCCAACCGAAAGTGCGCGTGCTTCTTCTTCTACGCGTATACTCGAATCTTGAATCGCAACGTGATGCGCCTTTCTCGGACTAGATATGCGTCTGTATATATATAGGTTGTGTATTATACAAACTTGCTCTTTCCCTTGTTTTTCCATGATATGGATTTGAATTATTTTGAACTAAATTATTTTCCTTTTATGTATTGTGAACAATGTAAATTTTAAATCAAATTATTTATAAGAATTTTGAGAATAGATTATTTCAGATATTAAAAATTTTAGTTTTAACCGGTTCGTTCGAATGATGTTTTTTAAAAGTGTTATCACTGATTCCTCTAAAAAATCTTCCTATAACTTTTGCGTCTGGTTTATTCCATCAGCTATTTGTATATTCTTTGATATTAAGATTCTGGTTCTAGACAGCGGTAATCACCTGGAACGTCCGATTGAGTAGCGCATATTGTATTGTTCAGTTAACGAATCCTATATACTGTGTAAACTTGCGACTGTAGTTGTATTAAATTATTTTCATTGGGAATCAATGAACTGCCGCTATCATAAGAGAGTAATGAACTTTTCAATGAACTTCATTGAGTTACAGGTAAGTAAATATTGAAGATTCATTGAATTCCGAAAGCCGAGTAAACTTTAAAACCGTATCGACGAAAATTTCCATTGTGAACTGAAAATAGTTAGTCATATAATCGAAAATTAATGTGTTTTCCTCGTTAATGCAACCTCAACGTCAATCCAATTTGCCTCATCTTTGCCGCACGAGTCGTTGTCGATATTGCGCTCTTATGCACGCGGGCAAAGCTCGTGTGCAGGAAAAAAGTGCGCGCTAGTCTGAATGTTCGGTGCAAACAGAGCCATTACCGGAGATGCTTAGAAATGAATTTATGGTATTGATATGCAAACGCTTATGCAAACACTCTCGCATGCTCGCGACGTAATCTGAGAATGTCAAATGGTTAAAAGTGTTAATCAAGCCTCATTAGCATAAAATTTATCTTGCGCGCCTTAGGTGGCACTAATAGGCATTAAAATGACGAAATAAATGCGAGAGCGCGAGGGGAGAGCGGACGGGGGAAAAAAAGGAGCAAAACGCAAAAACGCGTGTGCGTTGGAAGCGAAAGAGAGAGATAGCGACGACTAAGCCAGGCCTGCACATAGCACGATCGACCCTCGGCAAGGTCGACTTCTTTTCGAGCGACTCTCTTTTCTATATAAGTTGCGCGCATTCGGTAGTCTTTCGCGTGCATCGCTATACGGGTGTGCGCGAGCGCGCGGGCCACGATTATATTCATATATGTAGAATTATTTCGAGCGGACTTTGAATATAATGCGCGCGGCGATCGAACTTTGCTTTGCCGAGAGAGAGAGAGAGAGAGAGAGAGAGAGAGAGAGAGAGAGAGAAAAGGAGCAAAAAAGCGTGTGCTCTACCGGAAAGATGGTGCTGTCCGGTTTTAGCGTTTGAGGTTAAGCGAAAACATTTCTTCTTAGCTAATCTGGCTGTGTGTAGGTTCTGCATATCATCCAGTACAATGCCTAAGCTTTTTGCGATTTCGCTCCTCGGACAAAGTCGAATGTTTTCCGGGGGAAAATGTATTTGCTGCTCTACACCGATCAGAGATTTGCTTGAATACTTCGTTTGATCTATCTCGAATGCTTATAAGTATTTTTTACTTAAAAAAGCTGTTTATATTTGCGTTATTTTTAGTTTTGACCTGTAATAAATATATAATGTTTTCTAGAGCTTTACTTTAGAAAAAAATCTTATTTGATTGAGCTAAACACATTTTTATTTATAAGAGTCAACAAATACATATTTCGAAACTGTGCAAACGATTCCGTGTGAATCTTGCATAACTAAAAACTTAAGCATTTTAGATATCGCGAGTCTACAATTAACAAAGATAATAATAAATATCCACTTGCTTCAGAAAAATTTTTCAATAATAAACGAAATTGGTACTTATATCAAGTTTTTATTTCATTTCTAAAAGAAAGAATATACTATAGCTTAGCAAAAAATAACAGAGTATTTAATAAATCCATTCCAATGTTACTTTTATCCGAAATTATAGTACATTCGAATTGAAAAATTTAAGGCTGATTTTGTTTTATCGAGTAAGGGCACTACATGAAAAGTCATTTCTTTTATTTTTTTTTTTCTAGAGTTCGATAATAATTTCACTAAAAGCGCAAAGTTCCCAGTTATAAAGGCGTGTGATCCGTTACAGACTGAACTATAAAATAAAAGTTTTTTCTTCCAAGGGCTTGACGTTCTCCATCACACTATCGAGCGTCCAGAATTCGCTGGACGCCGATCGGGAGAACGAGATGGAAGTGTTATAAGGAAAAGGAGAAAAAGATGACCAATCGTCCAACCGATCCGCGCACGGTTTTAGGTCAGATCGTGCTGTGAAAGCTAATCGGCCACTTCTGGGGCTCGATTCTTCGTTACAGTGGCTGCCTAGATCTCTCGATCCGACATGTCATCGATTTCTTTCTGTCGGCACATTAAAGGGAGATAATTTTTTAGGGGGCTTTAATTGTCAGAAAATCAATTACCGGGCCTCCGATGAAGAAGTTTCACTATCCGTGTACAATAACTCGAGCTTGACGTCTGTACTCGAACGAGCATCATTATAATACATTAAGAGCTCCTTTCGGAATAAAGCCTGACTTACACTTCCTTAGCTTCTTGAATATCTTATCGTTTTAAATGTTACGATAAATCGGTTTAATTTTGATTGTATTTTAAGGTTTTCCTTTGTAAAATAATGTATTCGTAATCTGGGTTATTAAGAGTTTAGAATTATCTGTTTTAAATTGTTTCACTAATCAATAAGAGGAAAATTTATGCATTAATATAATTTTGTTATTACTCAATAAAAAATAATCATCTTCATTCTATATATTTTTCATCTCTTATATAATGTTCATAATGTTATATTGTTTCTACGAGAAATGCTTTCATTAAACGAGCAATAGCTATTCATGTTGATAACCAAAAGTTTCACTTCCAACACATTGTTTTTTTTTTTACGCAAATGTTTTCTTCTAGTTTTTTCCTTTTTTTTCGGCATCGACGTTGTTCCACTCACGGAACGTATAGGTAGTAAATACTCGTAGAACGTACTGTTTTGTCAAGCAATCGTTCGATTATATAATGGAAACAATGATACGTAAGTGTTGCTACATGCGCAATTTTGACTGCGGAGAAGTTAATTTTGAAAAAGGGTAGTGTGCGTACATTGAATGGAAATTTGAGCTTTTTGCTTTGAACCCACGCCCATATTTGAAAGTGAGTATACTTTGAATTGTCTTTATATTTATCATTTAGTTTCAAGAAAGGAAAAGCAAAATAAAATGTACTTATTACTTGGAAAACTGATGTACCATTCAATAAAATTGCAATGACGAAGAGTTCATTCTTTCAAGTGGAATAATTCTATGACTATCTGATTGCGAGATCGATTGTAAGGTTTTATTATCATGAATAACGTTCTACTTAGATTATTAAAATGCATTCGAAATAAAAATTGATAGTATTAATCTATATCTTCCTTAGAATCATTCTGCATCGTAGACACTAAATATCATTCAATGCATTAAGCTATGAATTCTTGTGACAGATTACACTCTGATTCTTCGTGCTATATAGTTTGTAGGTTGAATTGTCAGGATATCGATATACCTGTTGCTAATTAATTGCATATTCATACTTGATAAATGCAATTGATTAAACGAAAGACTGATAGCCAGCCTGAATCAAAAGTACTACAATTAGTCAGTACTTTTTTTTTGCCTTATTATGTAACAACTCCACGCGCCGAGTGTGGAGCTGCGGGTAAATGAATTCAGTGTCTAAAAGCTGATTAGAAATTCAAATCGAACCGCTTTGCACTATCAACCGTATCGAGCACAGGCAAGTTTCAAACATCGAAATATCAAACACCGCACGTTGATAATGCCACCCAGTAATCTGCACCTTTATTTCTCGCGACTTGTCCATAATAGATTTTCCCATTTGGTCAGTTTCGAAAATATCCTGTATATATCCGTCAACGCGTGCACAATCATTCAATCTCAAACTCCTTTCGGTCACCTTATCATCTCGATATGTATAGGTCCGCGCGGCGCACACGCAAGAGACTCGAATCTCTCGGACGCATTTCACAGCGCAGCAATAGCGCACCTATGCATCGATATATAGGGGCCTATCGGATCAGCAATTCCAATTGAGCGCTCCTGCTCCACGGCTGGAAACAAAAATATTTTCCCCGCTTCTGCCAGCGTAATACCGTAACACACGTATGCGCATATGTAGCGAGAGGACAGAGGATCGAGGCAGGACAGGCTCCTCGATGTGCAGCAGCAGCAGCGGTTAGTTATAAGTGCGTCAACATCATCCATCATTCGAGGCCTAGCGCTGGAACTTATCACTGAAATCGAACGCTGAGCGCGGAGAGTCGCCTAAGGTAACTGTCTCTGTGTGTGTGTGTGTGTGTGCTGCTGCTGCTCCCGCTCTCCGCAGCCAATCGATAGGTCGATTTTTCAGAATTTTTTCAGCCAACACTCCGCGCGCGTGGCGTCATCGTCCAATTATCGCCGTACCGTGTACTCTCTCTCTCTCTCTCTCTCTCTCTCTTGCTCTCTTTCACTCACGAAAGGCTGCGGTCAGAGATAGGCGAGCCACTCGAAGCTCCGGTTGAAAATGGTCGCTTGCTCGCGAGCGCTTGCGTTGTAATGTAACGGATACCGGTTCCCCTCTAACGACATATCTAAGGACAGTCACATCGATCTGGAGACACATCGCGATAATTCCAGCTGCTGCGTATGGCTCTCCTTCTCTTTCTCTCTCTGTCTCTGTCCCTCTCTAGACATGAATCGATGCGGATTGACAGATCACCCGGTGGGCATTTTACGATTATGAAGAACTCGCGGCTCTCTGCGTACACAACTACCTACATACACATCGACAGAAAATAACATCACACAGATACACGTACGTACGTGGCGTAGTATCTCTGCATGCGAATATTGTTTGAGTCGTGATCGTCGCGTGGATAAAAATATACGTCTATGAGGCATTCCGAGTGTTGCGCGAGTGTGTGTGCAGTCGGTGGTTGTAAACATTTCACATGCATATAGGCGCTTATATAGGCTTGTGTGCCTGCTGCGCAGGGAAACTGATTTTAGCGCGGACATACGAGCCGGAGCTCCAGCTCGCGAGCTTATGTGTGCGGAGTGCGGGAAGAGCCGATACTTTGTGGAATTGCTCGCGGATCGAGCGAGGATCTGCTACATTATGACTCATATTGCGTCTGGCGTCTCTCTCGCGATCTGTGGGAAACGAGGGGATATACGCGAACAGAGAGAAGACGGATTTATCGGGAATTTGTTCAACTTAAGATGCAATATTTGGACTGGGTATTATAGCCATAGGCTATTTAATGCAGCTTGATTTATTCGCTATTCTGTTACAGAATTGCCGAGTTTTCCCGATGATTTGTAACATATCCGTTTACTCATTTGTAATCAAGTGCTGCGCGCGCGCGACTGCTAAATTAAACGAACTCTCGTGAGCCTGGAATTCTTGAGTACACACGCGGTCGCTTTAATGGCTGTATACGCGCGAGGCTTTATGTATATCTACTGCTATACGTACGCGAAAAATTGGATTCCATCAAGAAATTTAAGTTATTTCTGGCGTTTGTAATACCCGGCTTGCATTATGAGCGACGGATTGGACATAAAATAAAATGAAATCTGTGTTAACACGAGATAGCCGCTCGGAAATAAAGCTTAACCTACGTGCGTGTGTATATATATACGTTTTACGATGTAGTTTTCTAAAAGTCCTTGGACTGCTGCACGCATATATTCTCAATAAGTGAAAAGAGTTGTTTGTTGATCGCGTCGCGCGCGGTTTCCTTTTCAATATCGAGAAAAATATTTGCAAGATCGGATCATAAATCGATCGTTGTCGAGCTGAGCTCCGAGCGCGAGCGGCAACTTGGAAAGGTCGAGGCAACCGCCCATGATTAATGTCGTGTTACGAAAGTGGTAATTATACGACAGACTGGATCTTATACCTGTTTTTTTTCTTACTTTTTTTCATTTTTTTTTTATTCTCCCAGGATTCGAGCTATAAATGATATGTACACCTTGTCAAGTGGTTATAACGCACGAAAATGCAGCGGACGCGCGCATCTGCATATAATACGATAATTCCGATCTCGACGCGAAGGGACGCGACGCAGATTCCAATGATGCAGCATCCTCTGTGCCTGTATGCCGACTTTGTACGAAAAATATTCTCGCGGTAAATTTGAAAATCATTATTATAAATATAACTTTAATAGCTGATTCATTTTCTTTTACGGTTATTGAAATATTTTATTTGTTTTCTATTTGCGCATGACGGTACTTTACATTTACAGAAAATCAATTCGATGCAAATTATTTATGTATCCGAAAGGCATTTAAATTTTCAAAATTTATCTCGCAAATTGTATTATTTGCTTAATCGAATTGATTATTTCATTATGCGTTTTCATTGAATTAGTATATCACATGTATACTATTAATCATTATCAATTTATTATACGTTAAAAATATCGACTCGATATAATTATAAAACAATGATGTGATAATTAGTATAAATGTATTAATGGGTACTGTTGAATGTCAATTTTTATAGAGGTACAAATAATTTATGTATACAGATGCAAAAAAAAACTATCTCTAGCATTTAAAGTCGTTATGATCGATTACGACCACTTCGGCTTGCTATGTCGATTGAATCCAGTTTCGCAAAACATTATACGGTTATACGCGAAAGATTATCCAAAACTTTAACATCCACTGAGGAGCTGTAAGCGTTTAGTTGAAAAATTCACAATCTTCAATACGGAATAAGACATTTCCTAACGATTCATTGTGCATTAGTAATTCTTTTTAGATCGCATTCAAGAACTTGAACAAGTATTTCTCCGCAAATCAAATGTTTTCCGCAGAATTCATTTAGTTCGCGGATGCAAAAAAGTCCAGGATCGGCGAAAGCCGCGTTATGGCAGTCCAATAAAAATAAAATACACCGCGCGCATGTATAAAGGTATATACATATACGTACAGACTCGCACTTGGGGTTACACGATCGGCACGGCGAAGCGATCGCCACTGCCTTTACGCGGGGGCCCATGGCAAAAAGTAGTACAATGTCCCTTAGGGCTATTTATTATCAGCAGCTGCGTATATCATGCAGCGCATTTTCTATATATTACCGGTTTCTCCGCAGTGCCGATCTCGCTATAGGTTACGCAACGCTATACAAGCCACTGCGTGCCGCGTGTCCAAGACTGATTGCGCGAGGAGGAAGGAGAGGAGAGGAAAAAACGGACTGCCCGCACGAGGATCGCGGCGCGCGCGGCTTGTACTATAAATCTGTCAACGGGTCTCGGTCGCTCGGGAGCCAACGAAGACACCACCCGCTGTTTCCGATCGCTCGCCGTACTCTGTACCCGTGCTGCTGTGTCCGAGCGATGCAGGGAAAATTATGATCATTGGATGCGCTTACACGGCTGCAGCTAAAGTTGCTGCTGCTATCGTTTATAAGGCGAGTGAAAAATCGAGGGCGCCGGACGGTATGCTGAGAGACAAACCCGAGAGACAAACCCGAGAGAATTCCAGATAACCGCGATTACGCACTTTTCCCAGTAATGCGTGTATCTCGGTATCAAGAAAGGACGTTTGGCGAAAAGTTGCCGACGCCGCCGCCGCCGCCGCCGCAGCAGCATCGCTTTACACTTTACTTTATATGCGGTATACACACTGAGGAGCCGTCTAGAAAACTCATTGTATGGCTCGGCTGTATAGATGTATATATTGCGCGTATAGCCGAGCGCTTCAAGTGCAAAAGCACTAAAATCTGATACATCGCAGTAAAAGTGAATATAGTTGCACGCGCTAGTAAAACTTGCTTTTGGCCGCCTCTCGGTGCCTCGAGCGCAAGCAACCCGAGCGACTCTCTCTCTCTCTGGACGCGATCATATTCAACTTGTATAAAGGCGCTTTTATGTAAACGCGCGCAGTAAACCTAGAAACTCAATAAGAAATCATCGGATGGCCCTATTAATATATATATATATATATTAACATTCAATACCGTTGTCTTGAGCCTTTTTTTATAAGCATCGATGCGTGCCAGTTAGCGGGATCGTAAAAATCTTGATAAATGTATGAATAATAAAGGTTTCACGTTGTTTTTCGAACGAAAAAACACTGTTTGGGCGATTTGGGTTTCGCACTCGAGTTAAAAGTCAATACCGAGATGTCTTTGATCAAAGGAATCTATTCGAGCAAAATCGATGGGGAAAAATTACTTAAGCGAGTGACAAATTAATTTTAAAATAGGTTCACTTTTCCAATATTTGCATACATCTACACGGACGAAGTTTGAAAATTAAGTGGTATACCGTATGATTAGCAGTCCTTATCCCTAGCACAATCAGCTGGAATTTTCTAGATAGCTATAGAGATAATTTTTCGATAGATTTATGTGATTTATTCAAGCGACTGCCCACATTAACGAGTTTTTCTTTTTCTTCCGTCACGGCAAACTACACGACTACAGGAATTGCTTGCGCGCGTGCACTCGGCGCGAGCGTCGAAGCAAAATTCGATTCGCCTTCGGTAGCTCTGTAAATATTAATTCACCTCGACTTCTCCTGTAACGGGGGCGTACACCTCTATATATACACATATATATATTAATGTGTGTGTGTGTGTGTGTGTGTGTATATATATATTATTGGTATTTCAATGAATACGTAAAGGAAAATCGCGTGCTTAAATATTTTATTATAACGCACACACGGGGAAATAACAAGAGGCGCATCGTGCGGGGATGCGTATTAGTGACACATCGTTACCCCTGGGCTCATATAAGAGTCACGGATGTGAGCCGTGCACGCCTGTGTTGTGTGTGTACGATGGCGAGCGCGTGTAAGAGAGCGAGGGAGAGAGAGCCAACCTCTCCGCGCCATATTCGCCTCATCTTTGGAAAAGAACAACGGGGTTGACAGTGCACAACTCGCCCCCCCCCATCCTCTCTTCTTTCTCTCTTTTCTGTCCGTGTATGGTACGGTATATATATAGGAGAAGGGTGGGTGGATATAAAGGGACGTAAAAGCGAGCGGCGACGGAGGAAAGGATAACTCGGAGTGACGAGACATCGTAAAGTCCCATTCGCGCGCCGATAAAAACAAGCGGGATGGAATGTTCAGGAGCATGTCTTCGCTCTTCTCAGTCTTCTCTCTCCCTCGCAGCACACTCTTGTCGCTCTAACACACCAACAACACACACACATATATATATGAGGCGAAAGAGAAAGAGATATGCTGGGGGATACGCGGTTCGCGGCAATTCAAAGAGCCTATGGCGACCCGAGAAATAGAGAGAAAGACCTAACACGTGTGTGTGCGTGCGAGAGAGAGAGAGAGAGAGAAAAGGTGCACACCTCCTCCTGGCGAAATAACTGCCGCGGCACACACAGAGAGTGTAAACGGAGGCTAGAGAACCTAACCGATCGTTTCGCGGGATTTGAGTCTCTCTCTCTCTCTCTCTCTCTCGACTGAATTTGCAATACGATCATTGTAAAGCAAAAGGAACGTGACTTCTCGAGAAGTGTTGCCTAGTGTACCGAGAGAGCGAGAGAGTCTGCCGTGCCGCGCGGAATGGTGCAGATAAGGGAACGCGTGCTTTTTTCTTACGTAAACTCTCCTCGTGCGCAGCGCAGCTTAGCTTGCTATATAGGCGGAGAATTCACCGCGGAGGACTGCAGCGCGGCGTTAACGTACTTCTTGCAACGCTTGTATGCTGTAGCTGCGATGACTCGAAACACGTTCGAGACTACGTTTTCATCGTCGATTCGACGATCCGCCTGCTATCGATGATTTTTTCTTTTCACTTTCGAGGATGAGTTGCGAGATTTTTTTTTCAGAGTGCGCGGTGCGATATTTGGAACGCTTTCTAAATTAGAGATGCTTGGAAAAAAAATTGAGATTTGAATAAAAGATGAATTTCTTGAAAAATTGACTCAATGCCGTTTAGATTACTCTGATTCTACAAACGTAAAGCTATGTATACAATCTGTGAAAGTTGTCGTGGAAAAATACTTCAAGTTTTAGAGTATGACGTTATATATTGTTGTAATACTTTATCGTTCCAAGTTATACCATTATGTTTTCAAGTATCATTCGTATAGATACGAACTTTTCTTTTTATTAAATAATTGCCACTTGAAACTTGGTTCATGTAGTTCTTTCCTTAAGGACTTGACTTATTTAAACTATTATCTTGCCTTGTATCTAACACTTGTCGAAATTTCGATATAGAACTTGAAATAATAAAATTAATGGACTTAACCAGTTTATATAAACTAATTTAGTTTAGAATAAGCTGAAAGTTTCGCAGAAGTACGTTCAAAGTCGCAAAGCAATTTATCTCACCTCGTGTAGGTTGTACAAGCAGTATATATATCCGTCGTGTTTTCCCAATGGCATAACAGTGTACAATATACAAAGTCTGCAGCTTCTGCACAATGCATATATATTTGATTACGTTTCCCGTGTAACGAATGAATTGTCTTATATTCGCTATATTAGGTAAAGAATTCTAAGAATCATAAAATGTTATAAATGAAATACTTGTACTTTTATTATCAATTAGCATTGTACAACTACCTTGTATCACTATACAATTTATCTCGCGAGAATCACTCGAGATTTCCAAATTGGAAAGACTGGGAATGGAAAGTCGGATCGCCACGATCGCTCTAGATCGACGACGAAAAATAACCGATTTCGGCCGATACAATATACGCAGCACCGCTGCAGACTTACGCAACGTTAGGCGTGCTTGTCACTCTCGGCGACGCGCATATTATATACGAGTCACAATCTTTGTACACACAGAAATCTAAAAGAGATTGATAAATCCCGGACTGGCGCGCGCGCACCCGATTGCTCAATGTCCCTGCGCGGCTGAAATAAAAACGTTGAGCAAGCGCGCCAGAGCGAACGTTAAGAAATCCTCTCTGTTCTTCGCTCATCGAAGCTTCGCGAGGCGAAGAAAAGAGTGTTATATGCAGCGCGGTTAAAAAGCTCGCTGTAGCGGCTCTCGGTGTATATAGGCAGTGGAGCGCGCGAGTAAGTTTGCAGAAGGGCCGTGAGTAATTGTAGAATCTGCGGCGGGACGCGGCAACTTGTCTCGGGCGTCCGCGCGCCGGAGAGGAGAAGCCCAGTGACGGGCGTCGTCGCTCCTGCACCGGCTCCCGTATATAAGCTCCGAGCAGCTGAGCTCTCGATCTCGCGCTCGCCGCACTTCTCTCGCGGGCCCATCTCTCTGATCTTCCTCCTCTCCCTCTGGCTCCTTCCTTTATCCTCGCTCCTGCGCTGCAGGTAGGAGAAGTGCGCGCGCTCGCGTCGAGCGACGATTCTGGTACTGTCAGCCGGTGCGAGCGACAATGCTCGATGCAAGATAAGCCCGGGAGAGAGAGAGAGAGGACCGAATGCTCGCGCGCGAGAGGAGGACTATCGCCTTCTTCGCTTCAGCAGCTTCTCCTTTATCTTTCTGGCTTTTTTTGCCGATGTTTCGAGGGTATAGAGAGAGAGAGAGAGAGAGAGAGAGAAAGGGCCTCTCTTGATCCCAACCGCGCACGCGACTCTTTTTCTACCTTTTCGTATACGTATTATGTGTGTATATCTTTACCGCGACCTGCTTTGCCTCCGCTTTGCGCTTTTGTATTTTCTCTTTGTTTCTCCTTCCTGCTTTTGTCTGTGCGTGCCCAAGAGAGAGAGGGGGGAGCCCCTGGACCCCTGCTTTTGAGGTTTTTTGTTATGCTCGTGGACGAACGAAACGTGTGCTGGCCTCGCTTATAAATTAAGTGCGATTTAAAGGGACCGTTTTTGGGGAAGACGCCACGGAAAGAGAATCGCTGCTATGGTGGATTTGGCTTGGAACAGTTGCAATTGTGTCGCAAACCTTATACACCTTAATGCACCAGTTAAAAATCTGTTTTGTTTTGAACTATAATTTTGTGTTTAATTGTAATCGGATACAAAAAAAGATTATATAGTTTCTGTAAATAAGAAATCCCGTTAATGAAATGTATGAATTTTACATAATAGCTGTGTAAAGACTACACCAAATTTTGCACAAAACAAACAATGTTTAACAGTGTGATTATCAAGCCCATATAAATTATACTATTTATTTTACTTTATTCAAATCGTGTTCTTACAAAAGCGCATGTACGGTTTACTTTTCCATTACGTTGCAGTTAAACAATTTCGGTTTGATTTACTTTATTTAAAAAGTGCAAGAGAAATAATTCAAAATTAGTTATATTGAATCAAACTATGTATTGGAATGTTCTGAAAAACAAAATAGGGTTTTATACTTCGATCCTTGTTCTTATGATTTCGATGAATTAAGCAGGAATTTTAGAGAGAAAAGCTAAACGATTACACTGATCAACAACATATTGGGATTGACATGTCACCGATGACTGACTAGGATCTTCAAACGTATTTTTACACGCTGAATCCAAAAATGACTTAAGCTTTTGCCCAATACATTTAACTTCTTGAGAAATTTCTTAGAACCTATTTTTTATAACCCATAATATACTGCGAATTTGTATAGGATATCCTATAGGTTTTTTCTGTAAGCTGCTACTTTTTCCTTAGCTAATATTAATAGTATAATAAATATCAAACCTAGTGGTAAAAATTACAACAACGTAATGTCCAATGAAAAAAATAATGAACGTCCAAAAAAAAGGTAGTTACAAAAAATATTTACAGGGCTCCGAATCAAATGTTCGCTTTAGATTTGTAAATAACTGTTTTAAGAGAGGATCGATAAAGTAAGATTTTCTTTATTTAACTATACCTAAACAGTGAGCACTGCGGAACAGCATATTGGCATTCTTGACATTTCGAATAGTAGAAAATTTATTGAAAGTCATTTACAAATTTTATAATAGCTATCATTTTATAATCATTTACATCATTATGGTAATTGACAAATATTATAACAGTTATTTACAAGTTTTATATTAATTATTTACAAATTTTATATTTCTTACACAATTAAATTAAACGGTGTTGTTACATGCTATCTTTTTACAGACACCAGACACCAGTGACACCATGAACATGTTCACTCAGGGTATGATGTCTGGGACTGTAAGACGTCATTGGTGTCTGATATCTGGTGTGTGGTAACTGTAAAAACATGGCATAAATTAATTTATTGAGTTATTGTTTTTTTATAGACTGAGCCAAATGAATTACAAGATACAGTGGATCAATCTTCTAATTTAGCATGTGGAAATGATATAAATGATGCTACGATATGTGAAGAGCATTATAGCACTGTATCAATGAGCGAAACTGATGAAATCCAATATCTTCAAAATGCTGCTGAAAGCGATAATGAATCAGTGAATTCGGTGAGTGATGATCTAGACAATGAAAATATGTTTGTCAGTTGTTGAAGCAAAGAAAACCCAAAAAATTAAATTATTTCCTATATTACCATAGAAAAAGGAATATATTTTGTAATAACAGCTTCCAATTTCTATCAATGATTACATATAAAATACACAAGTTAGCTAATTATGTTATAAGTAATTATTATCATGGAATTAATATTTTGTGTTCATCTTTATAAAAAAAAAATTATTATAACTAAAAGCCTGTTAATCTAATACACAAAACATAAAACAAATATAATTGATGCTACTTGTCAATATGATATAATTTATATTTATTATTATTATAATTTTATTATAGGTAATAAGAATATAATAATTTTGTAGTATTTTCTCTTACAAAATCTACGTTTGTAAGTTACTGAAGGAACGTTTTGATCAAATCGATCAGCAAAGTTTCTATACACATTATTTATGTATTTATTTATTTGAATACAACAAACGTTTTATCGATTATTGCAGTTTAGGTATCCTATTTCTTATTAAAAAATTTCTTTCCAATAATTGATTAGTTTAATTTGTTGAACATTATTATAAATCATTAAGTTTATCTATTTATAATAATAATAATGTGATATTATCACTATTATTGAATAATGATATTATATACTCTTTAATATTTTTAAAACCTTTGATTCGAAAAACAATACTTTTTTCTACAAAAAACTAATCGCAAACTATTGGCACAAAATCAATAATTGCATAGCTTACGTAATAAGACTATTGTTCAGTTTCAATTTGCATACATTAATATTTTTAAAAAAATATTCGTTTATTAAATAAAATAGTAATCACTAGGTCTCTGAACAACTACATTTAATTATGATAATTATTATTGATATTTACTCCAGGTAAGTTGGTTTGAACATCAATTATAATTAATTATACTAAATTTTATTTTTTCAGTTTATTCAATACTTACAGAATAAAATTTTAACTTCGTTAATATGCATAAATTTTTGATGACATGTAAGTTGGCTACATTGTGAATAGTGATTTGCGGCTTTTAAAGGAAGTTTTTCTAAAATTTGACGACGGTAAGTCGTTGACTTATTTGATTCATCATAAATCACTAGTGTTATTAGCTTATTTTTATTATGCAAAAACTCTTCGTGGAAACGTTTCATTGATATAAAATAACAGAGACGAAATGATATAGATTTTTTGGCATTGCTCTATTAAAAATAACCAATTAGTATTTCAAGAATATATTTTCTTTGCACCCGGGAAGCTAAATTAATGTAGATTCTACTTCATTGAACATAGAAGTATAAAGATAACATTTTTTTTCCAAAAAAACCTATATAATATATATAGGAAACAAAAGTGCACTGATTCATATCGCGTCAGAAAGGCAATTTGAAAATTTATTAACAAATATCTGAGACTGTCGATAATAAAGTTCTCGAAGGCCGTGGGGGTAATGGAAGGAAAGCTTGTTTCATTAATCGCGTGACTTCCTCCCGAGTGATTTACACTTGAGCAGACTTATCTTTCAATTACCGAGATTAAAGGAAATGTAACGATAAAGAAACTCGCATGCTCTCGCCGCCGCCAGCCTCCATAAAGCCATCGACTCCCTGGCACACCGTCTATATCTATATGAAAAAGCCTTTGCGCGCGTGCATACATAAAGATTTTTTTTTCTCACGGCGATCGTCCACTGGTCTATACGAAGTCTATAAGGACCAGATCGAATTATCGAAGAACCGACGGGTCGCTCTTTTTTTTCGGAGCAAGAACCACGGAGAGCTGCGCGCGCGTAGGCTTACGTGTACAGGTATATATACGGCCACTTTCTCTAGGCCTCGGCGCGTCTATTTTTCGTGGAGTCTATTAAAAGAGAGGAGGAGAAGAGAGAGAGAGAGAGAGAGAGGAGTGAACGAGCTCTTTTGGGTCCTCTCGGTTGTCACCAAACTAGTTTCGCCTTTGGAGCCAAAAGGTGTTCCTTCTCTCTTTGGGTGAGGCCGGTCGCCTCGATCAGCCCACTTTGTCTACACCTATGTATGTATATATATATATATATAGGGAGCGAGAGCGCGACTTATCTCGCGGCTCGGCATATCCTAATACGTGGCAACGGTCATAGCCCCTGCGGCGTGCATTTCTATACACGCCCGACCTCGAATATCTTCGCTCTATCCCTCTCACTTCGTCTACTCGCGACTATGGCTACACGTCTCATCCGCTGGTTTTCTCGAAAAAATCCCAGCCGGACCATCTGCCAAGTGGGGAAAGCTTCCTCGGGACGAGCCTATGTAGCGGTACTTTTCTCTTTTTCGATTAATTCTTTTTTCCTCGGCCCCTTCCTTTCTCCCTCTTTCCTTTTCTTTCTTTTTTTCTTTTATTTTTTTAATTATAATCTTGCAGCGAATTATCCGAGAGGTATTTTATTGCTTCCACGGCTCGAGGACAGGATTGAAAAGCAAGGAAAAAAAATGAAGAGAGGGACTCTACGCTCTTGCACGGGGTTAGCGATATTTCACACCAGCCATGCGAATACTATGAAATCCTGGGAGATATGACAAATTGGTGATTAATGTAAAATGCTGCGGGAGATGGTCGTAATTTTGAATTTAGTCTCATCATCAACTTTCGCAATCTTTTTCTCGATGATAATATATATCTGTGACCAATATTGGGTTAACAGTAAACAGTTAGGTCACAGGTATAAAATATAGGATGTCATGAAAATTGCCCGTCTTGGGGCATTCATTTCTACCAATTATAAGTTCGCGTTTTAATCGTTTCGGCAAATTTCGAGAAACTGTATCGTTTTGTTTCGATCAAAAATATACTCAAACTAATGATTATTACGTTAGCGTTTGATCATGGAAAATGCATTAATAACATTATGTCTTGTAACAAACCGATGATCCAATTAACGCTTTCCTTTTTCCATCAGCGCATACTCCACACGTATACATGCTCAATAATTATCATGCATAATGGAGCGTCGATAACATAAACTTGCGCATCCTTTATGAAGTTGGTGTGTAACCAGGAACAGCGCGCAACTATAGTTATACAGCGCTTGAATTTACGTCGGCGCGTAATTAACAAACTCTAGCGCCCCGCTAGCGTCGGTTCATTATGTTGACAGTTGCGCTATGAAACTCGCCTTTTTTGTCGCCTTCTGCATTTTATTCCAGCTGTTTTTATACGCCTCTCATTTTTTTTTTTCGTATCTGCATATCTTAATCGGTTTTTGTCGAAGCGCTCGCGCACTGCCTATACGTCTACATTAATAAATCTTGCAACAGAAGAAACGCGAGGAGAAAAAGTTTTAATGAATTAACACACTTTCAGGTATAGACTGCATATGGATATATATTGGTTCCAATCATGGTATTTAACCGGATTTTTCGATTTTATCGAATCTATGATTTTGAAAAATGCTGCATTAATTACAAATTTAATACAGTAATAATAGACTTTACTCGTAGTAACCAGAAGCTATAATTGAAATGAAAATGTAAATTCGATTATGTTAGATTCAGTAATTAATGACTAATAAATACCAATAGTCAGTGTCCCCGAAGATGTACATTACTCAAGCTAAGAAAGTAAAAAGTGTTATTACAACTTGTCTCTATAAGGATCCAGCTACCACTTCGAGATGAACAATAAATTAAAATTTTTATGTTCTTACATAACGCAAACACAAAATTATGACAAAGTGCAGTTTATTCCTGGCAATAATAGACCACATGGGGCGGCACTAATAAGCCTCGCATTCAGCAGGAATCGCCAATGATTTAGGAAAAGAGCTGAAATATAGAGTCGCATGCCGACTTTAACAAGTATCGCGCGCGGTTATAAAACTTTATATCGCATGCGGCGCGCGCATGAGAAAATGCGCACCAGCGGCTCTTGGACAAAAAAAGGAGCTCAATCAAGAGTCTTTGATAGAGTTAACGAAAAAGGTGGCACAGATTTATTACGGGAAGAGCGAGAGCCGCGCAAAAAGGTTAACTGAAAAGGAGCTTGAGCCGAAATTATAAAGCGATATAACCGCTAAGGATCTCTCTCTCTCTCTCTCTCTCTCTCTCCCTCTCTGCAGCAGAGCGGCGATGGTTATGCCGCGATCGCGCGCAAGTTTCTTACCGGCGTCAATTAATTTCTCCTAAGAAAGAAGCAGTAGCAGCAGCAGCAGCAGCGGAGAGAGAGAGAGAGATAGAGAGATGAGAGCTTCCAGGCCATCTTCCGGCTGCAGCAGCACAAGCACAAGTCGCGCGCAAGCGGTTATACGACGGCTGTCTTATGGAAAGGAGCAAGATGGCGAGATTTTAATGTACCTTTTACGACCCTTTAAAATACCGTCGCGCCAGCTACCGCAGGAGAGCGAGAGCGACTCTCGAGCCGGGCCTCTTAATTATTTTACGAGAATTCCAACGACAATGCTTTGCGGGCGCGAGGAGGCAAGAACGACCGGTAACATCCTGTCTGCAGCATGTTGCAAAAGCTGCCGAGATTATGGATTATATAACTCTTTTTGCGATTAACTCACTCTCCGACCTCCTCTCCCCCTCCCCTGCCTCTCTCTCTCTCTCTCTCTCTCTCTCTCTCTCTCTCTCTCTCTCTCCTTCTCCTCCTCTCTTTGGTAGTTTCGTCCTCCCTCTATATAGTCTCTCCCTGTCGAAGCCGCGTGAGCGCAAACCCGAGACGGCGAAAAATTACGCCTCTCGTGGACTCCCGTTCGCGCGGTGGTGCTTTTTTAACCCTCTATACCGACAGTTTATTTGTTCGACCATAATTACTATATGCGACTTGGACTATGCGTAATATAAGGCTGAGCTGGAAAATGTTGGAAAGCTATTTGGTATGGGCGCGCGTAGAGTTTGGCTCTACCGCACTTTCACGATTACGAAGTAAGGTCTTATCGAATTGAGAGTAAAACAGTTGTTTGATAATGGTTGTACGAATTGTGAATTATGAAAGTTTATGCGTGAAAGGTTTGAAGCGTTTAATGCGATGAGCTTTGCGTGAATCCAAATACAAAATCTTTACTACTATTTAATCGTGTTTCTTCCCAGTTTTTAAGATATTCACGTAAGATTGAAGCGCTCATTCGTCATTTTGCTTATATCAATAGTAGACTGACTTATAGTTTTCGTTTATTATATAAAAGTAAAATTCAAGTGAAAAATTTCATAACTAAGAGATATGTACAAAACAATTTTATAGCACTTATTTTTCGAAATAGAGAGAATGAATTTGATTTATATTTATCATAGAATATAATAGAGATGATAAAGCTGATAAAGGTTATCTTCAAGGAACATATTTGGTTCTCTAAGGGAATTCCAATGATGTATTGAATGACTTTTTAAAATATATTTAATTTTACATGTCTACGAATATAACAAATTGTACAAATAAATATATAGGGACGTACATTCATTCTTTCGTACATATATGTAAATATTGTTATGGAGTAGCTACATAATTTTTGACAGCATAATCATAATCGAGATCAAACTGTTAAACATTATAGTTAACCCTACATTTCTACAATTATAAAGACATAGTAAAATTACCATTTATTTTCTTAGCAATGAGAAATAATTTATTCATAAAAGCTTTTATTATTGTCTATTAATCGTCTTTTTTATCCAACAGAAATCACCGTGTAATCCAATTAATAATAATTTACGGTGATACACACTTCACACTCGTTCGAGAAATTTGAATAACAATTACCATTGTTTCTTTTTTGCACACAATCCTTATCACTATTTCTTTGCGTAATTAATGTATCAGCAAATAGCGCTTTTCAAAACCTTGCCAAGAAGAACCATAAATCATCCGTTACGCAGCTCCTCATCGTGGCAGAAGCAAAGAAAAGAATACACGCAGTGTTATAGAAACGCACATATACAGCCAATACACACACACACACTCGGTATAAGACAAATCGATCGAACGAATTATGGGATCTCGATAATAATCGCCGCAGTCCACCTGCTCGCGATGCGCAGCGAAAAGAGGGAAAAAAAACACTGATCTGCATTGCAAATCAATAGTGTGTACCGGGACGATAAGCATCGCGGATGGATTCGCAACGACGTCTTATTATTACGAATTCGATATCGAGTCTTGCGTAGTTGTCTTCAAAACGATGGTCTACGCGCGCGTGGCTGTTTATAGGTTACACATTCAGAAACTTCATTTGAGAGTGGATTTTCGCAAACGGTTGGCGCCGCGTGAGAACATATAAATGTATTAAAGCGGAATCAAGTTGAGGAGAATCCAATCGAGAGATGCTTATAATATAGTTATGCCACGAACGATATATTTAATAGGGAGAAGGAAACCAAATCGTGTTGCTGGCAAATAACGCGAGGGCCGGTCGAAGATAATCGTCCTAAAAAATACGTGATTAACGCCAAGTTAAGTTAACGCGCGTTAACAATGTCGCGCTGTTCTCTCGCATACATCAATATTTTTTCTGATAGGACTTTTTTAAAGGTGTCACGATACCTGATTTTTCAGTTCGATTTGCTTTTGTTGTCGTTGGCTTTCGAGCTATTGAGGGAAATTTATTGCTTGTCTCGATAAAAGCTTTTGTTTATTCAAGACTTGGACGATAGTATGGTTTTCTAAACAAATTTATTCATATTTGTGTAAGGAAATATCGATTTTTGTTAGCGTATAAACCACACTTTGTACAATTCCGTTTTCGCATTGTTACTGTCACCTTAATCATGGATTGTAATAAAAGAATGTTTTTTAGGTAAATATTTTTTCTATATTATTGTTGCGCGGTGTAACCTTTCATTTTTAGCTTCAAACATAATTATGAAATTTTGTATGTAGCTGCTTGGTACATTCTAAAGATTCGATTGCTTTCATCTATATCAGTGTACCAGAAGCTGTAAATACAAGACTTAATATGCTTATCACTGTAAGGCCAAGCGACAGACCTAAGTCAGTTCAAGTTGGAAATATTGACAAAATCAACGAGGGCGATCTCATTTTCCCAATGCACCAAGACGACAAGCCTGAGAGTTGCGCGCACAGCTCAGAGAAGAACGAACAAAAAAAAGAAGAAAAGAAGAGCAGTCAGAGAAAGGCAGATGTATATATGTATATGTATGAAGAGCGAGAGGAAGAGGAGGTTCGGGAGTAGAGAAGAAGTCAGTCAGACAGACAATCTCGGCTCGTTTATCAGGGACGCATTGTAACGGGCATCTCTCTCTCTCTCTCTCTCTTACTCTCGCGACACCCCTTTTGTTGCTAACATCTCGGAGCTCTCTACTACTCAATTCTTTTCTTTCCTTCGCAACTCTTTTCATTTTTCTTCGAGTGGCGCGCGCGACGCTTCCCTCCCCTCTTTATATATACATGCGCGCAGCTTCTTTTCTCACCGAACGCATATCCAACACCTACAGACGGAAAAAAAAAACCCTTGTTCTCCGCGTATATATACATATCTCGAAGAATAAAAAAGAAACTATATTGTGCTTGGACGAAAAAAAAAGAACATGGTATGTATAGAGGGGCTATCGCTATCTAGGAAACGGATCGGCACTGCAGAGACTATACGTCGAGCAATCCAAACTAAAAGACCTCCGCGTGTGTCACTCGCACGCACACACACACACACACACACAGACAGACAGTGGCTTACTCCATAGACGGAGCGAGAGTGACGTATTGGTGTGAGCGCGAACGTGTGACGATAACAACAACAATAAAATGAATTTTCGGAGGGCATCGCGCGGAGCACAACGAGAATGCAATCCCACGTACCGGAAGTTCATCCTCCTCCACCTCCTCCTCCTCTTGGTTATTTTTTTTTTATTTCGGTCGGAGGAGGAGGAGGAGAGAGATGCCGAACGGATCGGCCGAGCGATGCAATACGCCCACCGCGAGTGAGTAAACGAGAGAGAGAGAGAGAGAGTATAGCGCGCCCGCGAGTGAGATACGATCTTTCGTAATAGCCGACGCGCCTGTGTCACAATTTCCTTGGGCTTTTAAAACGCGTGCAATATAGCGGGTACACGCACTTTTGGGCGTCCGCCAGTGTATTGCTATATAGCGAGCAACTCTTTCTCGGGGAAATATCGCGAGATTGGTTCGTTTCTGGGTGCATTCCGACTGATGGCCCAATCCAAACAAATGCTATCTGCGGAGAACGGTTCCTTTTTTTTCTCTTTTATTTTCTCTTTTGTTTTGCTTGATTCTTGTTATCCTAAGGGATTGAAGAAATTGATTGTTGAGATAGACGGAATTAGACTTGTATATGCGGGGACTCGGTATATATAATTCGAAAGCGGACACGATCGGTTTCGTTTTTACTCTGGGATTTTTTTGTTAAAATCCAAGTAGCCAGATCTGAGAGGGGACAGCTTTTGGGCGAAATTGTTTTGTACAAAAGTTTTCTTTATTACTTATTTTACATAGCAGTGACAGATTGTTTTGTGCAAGGAATAAAAGAATAAGAATATTGTATTATTAATCGATTTGAAGACACATATAGAGTTGCAATTTGAACTTGAAATCATTCTTAAATCGCAAAATGTCTGGTCAGTATTTCAAACTTCATTGCACGGGTAATTCTTGACATTTTCAAGAAATGACTAACTTTTGCATTATTATTAATACGAATATTTCTTTTTACTTTTCCACATATTCAAACTCTTATAACGAAAGCTACTAATATAAATCAATATAAAACATTAAAAATTCACGAGAATCGTTTCACTAAACACGGGGGTTTCCTGCACCGAAATCCACAATGCTTCATAATCATGTTGCAACTAATCAATGTCTCCACAAGACAGGACCAATTGGGTTTTCGAAATTTCAGCAAGCAAAACCACGAATCCACCTATATAACTGTACTACACAGCGGCTCTCTTATAAAAATGTATTCTTCGGCGGATCCGAGGCTGGAGTTGCGAAGATCGAGGAGATCGAGAGAGTCCGACGGTGATCGGAGCGCGAGCGCGTGGACGAGGTATTGCGTAAAAACGACCGAGCGCGAGCCTATGTCACAATGTTGCCGCCTAGGTGAGTTACACATCCGACCGCGAGCACAAGCGACTGCAGTAGAGAGAGAGAGAGAGAAGTAGCGGAGGACTGGTTTGAAAGGTTCGGGCGACGGATTAGAGGCCACAGACCGTTGGATCGACGCTGAATATATTATACGCGTTATTATTGATTTAATTTATGCCTGCACCTTGCACTGTCACGTATAATAGCAGCTCTGTGTGTGTCTGTGTGTTTGTGGCTCGGTGTGGATCGGCCAATCGTTATTTCGTGCACACGTGCAGTCTCTTTCCATATGCGCGCGTGTGCGTGTGTATATGCAGGATATATATCTCGGCGGCGATAACGCGAATCAATTTATATTGTGAATTGCGCGCCTAGCGTGCGTAGTTGTAAAAAGAAATAAAGAGGCATTCGGAGGTTTAGCGACGGTCATTAATCGCGACCGCGTGCTGCTGTGAGCGGGGAAAGCAAAAAAAGGAACGTGCGTCGAAGAGACTGGGAGAGCGTGCGAGAAAAAAAGAACAGAGCTCGTTCGATCGAGTTTTATGTACTTTGAACGTTTCGCACGGCTTGTTAAACAAAGCGGCGCTGACTTTTCTTATAGCTGAAAATACAAATGACTTCATTATGCTTGGTAGTCCAAGTGTAGCTTGAGCTTGAGAGAATGTGTATTTCAGCAGGATTTGATAATTAGGGTAGGGCAAGGCTTGATACCAACGGAAGGGAAATTGATTTTTAATCGGTGGCTTGTAGCTTTCTCGCTACGTATTTATATTTCGAGTTCACTGTTTTGACATATTTAAAATCCGATTGATAAATAGATTTTTCGGGTAGGTCATTGTAGCAATCACTAGTACTAGAAGTTTTATGCGGCGAAAGCTTTTGAGCTCTAAAAGAATTTAATTTCAGGCATTTGGCGAACAATTCAGGCGTTTGCAAAATTGTATACATATATGTGTATAATATTTGCGTGAATTTAGTTATAAAATTGGGTGTAAGATATTTTGCATGGGCATTAAGAAACGTTGTACAAGAGTGTCTTATGCAAAATAAATGTGGAACATCTGCATATAATTTTAGCAAAATATAATTTTATCAAAATATATTTCAGCATTGCACACTAAATAACGAAGAGCATCGTAAGCTAAGCTTCTGAAATATCGATACCAAAACGCTTGACTCAATTTTTTTTTGTATATTTTAGTCATGTAATTTAGAGCATTATTTTTAACATCTTATATACATAAATGTACTAAAAAATATCATACAGTATAACACAATAGTTTTGATACATCCTCCCACCGAATTAGGAAAGTTGATAGCCGCACTGCACAAAGTATATAGGTATATGTGTAGACAAAGCGTAAGTCGTCGTAATTTAGCATCGTTTGCTTGGCCCAGAATTCAAGAGCGTGTCAGACTTTCAGGAGCGGCGACCGCGACCACGCGAGGCTGCGGCAATAATTCCGTCGTAGGCGGTTGTAACTCAACTCCGAGCTGGTGTATAAGCCTTATATATTCTCTTTGCGGGCGACGATATGTTGAAAATAGGAGGAACAGCCGATTGCTTTTAAGGTAGAACACACGCGGCGCGCACACGACCGACCGGATACTCTCCTCTCTCTCTCTCTCTCTCTCTCTCTCCTCCTTCCCCTTTTTGCTCCTTCGCCTCCTTTTACTGATCGTCGATTCTCTCCTCCTCCCTTTCTCGTTATCGCTCTCTCCCTTCCTTCATCGCTTCTTTGCCTCCTACCCTTCCTCTCGTTTTTTTTTGCCAACTAGCTGCGCCTCTTCTCTTTCTACCTCTCTCATTTTCTCCGCTTTCTATATTTGCTCTTTTATACGTATCCTGCAGTAGCCCTTTTCTCTGTTTTTCCGTATCGGTGGTGATGGTGGTGGTGCGCGCGGCCTGCGTGTTACCCGTTTTATTAAATAAAAAAGGGAGCGAGAAATAAAATTAGAGATTTTTTACGCCTGCTAACCCTCGGCAAATGCAGATATACCGTAAATTAATGTATAAGACTGGTGTGTAAAGCTAATTCCGAGGGTACGCCTTCGTAAATTAATATAAAATGGATTTTAAATGATTATTAAAACAAAATAGATTCTTTATTTATGCGATGGCAACATTTCATAGCGTTTAATTGCGAAGGAAAATTATAAATGATATACTTTGAAACAGTTATCTTTTTTTTTGTAAAAAAATAATTATTTTATATCAAACTAATTATGAAAAATATGAAAAAGTGCTTTATATTTAGTACTTAATTGATTATTTTACTGATTTTCTTTAGATTATTTATATACTTTCATAAATATTGGAAACTTGTTATATCTGCTTTTAAAATAGTATATTAATTAAAAATGTAGAAAGTGCATAGTTAAATCATGGTTAAAATTTAGTCAAAATTTTATTCATTTTAAGCTTAACATGAATCTAGCATTAGCAGTACTATACACGTGATGGTATTTAACTTGAGCATTGATTGAGCTTTTTACGATCACTTGTCAACCTATACTGTTTATGAAAACTCATTCGGTATCTTATGTAATTCTGCATGTAATTTTGAAATCTGCACACATAAACAGAATCTTCCACGTCATTGTCAAACAAGCTGAGTGACAAAAAAAATGCAGTTTTGACTATTTTTATCATTTTCATGCTGTTAAACAAGTTTAAATCTTTCATAGTAGTAGATGTATCAAGGTTAAATCGATGCTTAACTTATGCACCAGACAAAAATATATGTTGCGAAATTTTTATACAATTTATAGTGTAAGAACGGTAAAAATTATAATCGGGACTTCGCGTGATTTTTTTTATTTCATATTTTGATGGTTCATGTAAAAAGGTGAAGGCGTGCTTTTTCTTTTTTCAAAATAACAATAATTATTGTAGGTATAATTTTAATAAATATTTAGGAAATAATGTTTGATTTTTCATGAAAATGATATTTTAAGAAGTTTAGAGATTCAATGACGTAGAAATATTGCAGTTCTGTGACATCACAAAATATTTGTAATATATATGAAATTGAAGGAGAATTCTCTTTTTCTCTTTTTTTTTGTAAAAATTGAAAAAACAATATTTTTTATGAACCCACGCGTAATATAAATTGCTAATGCTAATTTTCTTTTTGAGCATATAAATACACAGATTTTTTTCAACCTTGAATTTAATTATATGAAGTGCACCAACCACTGTTTTTCAAATCTATAAAAAAGTTGTATAATAAATGCATAAAAATATATAATATTTTCTTTTCGTTTTCGTTATATATTATAAAACATAATGTTTTTGTTTCAAAGAATAAAAACCAAAAGGGAAGTACTTATTTTAGATAAAAATTCTACTATATATCTGTAGATACTATATTTGCCACTACTAACTACTTCTACAAACACTCAGAATACATTTTATTATTTGGCTTGCACACAAACCAAATTCGTAAGATTATCTTTTTCAAATACTGTACTAATCTCGCGTAAGCGTTTAATCTGTAATTTTTATAGCCCATCGATCAGCGGCCACAATGCGGGCTGATAAAAAGAAAACGGTGTTTACAAATAACGCCTCAAAGATTCTGAAGGATCGGCGAGCTGATAAAAATCAAGAAAACACTCTGTCCACATAAAAAATAGTCTCCCTTGTAAACACAAGTGCGCTTGCAAAGGAGAAAGACCGAGCGAGAAAGAGAGAGAGAGAGAGAGAGAGAGAGAGAGAAAAGTGTCATTCGGGTAAACGGCGTGCAGTAACTTTTTTTCCCCCTCGAGCGCATCATAAATTCGATGCTA
>UELU01139329.1:0-25704 GCA_900490025.1 Megastigmus dorsalis | reverse complement strand
TTTACAAATAACGCCTCAAAGATTCTGAAGGATCGGCGAGCTGATAAAAATCAAGAAAACACTCTGTCCACATAAAAAATAGTCTCCCTTGTAAACACAAGTGCGCTTGCAAAGGAGAAAGACCGAGCGAGAAAGAGAGAGAGAGAGAGAGAAAAGTGTCATTCGGGTAAACGGCGTGCAGTAACTTTTTTTCCCCTCGAGCGCATCATAAATTCGATGCTATCGAGCGCTCGAGCAACAGCAGCAGCAGCAGCAGCGGCGATGGCGGTGGCGGTGAAGTTCGTAGAAATTTTCGAAATTTCGTTTATCTCTCCGGAACGTGCACCTCCCGTCTGCAGGTACCTGTTTGTTTGCTCGGGCGATCGCGAGGCGTTGCAAGCAAGTGCGCGCACATCTGGTCAACACGTGGGGATCGGCTGCACCAGCAGCAGTGCAACGTCCACTCCCAGAGTGAGGTGTGCGCGAGGTGAGAGTTTCTCTCTCTCTCTCTCTCTCTCCTGGACTGTGGGTCTTATGCTAGATTCAGTGCTCAGGTGCACGTCCGCGTCGTGTCGCCAACATGTGTTTGGTATTAGCGCGGCCTCTACGACGACTACGACGCCGAGCGGTTCCTATTATAAACGCACGGGGGTGGCGGCCGCACGCGAGAAACGTGGGAAAGTGCAGCAGGCCAAGGGACATCTTGCATCTGGACGCTTAATTGTTTTATTGACAGCGGCAGGTTTTTCGGCACACCTCGGCCTCGCTCTCTCTCTCTCTCTCTCTCTCTCTCTCTCTCTCCTTCTCTTACGCACACCTTCCGGAATTCCTGCGAGAATCGTATTGATTGTTGATGCTGCTTGTGTTTCTTAACACCTCACCGACACGAGCATAAGCTTTTTCGGGCCTTTCACGCCCATATACTCTCTAAATAAACCTATCGATTGTATATTACTTTAGTTTTCAAAATATACGGTTTATGTTTTTATTATGCTTGGTATAAAGGAAAACAGTGGATGCAGTTGCCTGAAAGTCCTATATTAGAAGGTTTGCCAGACTATAGAGTTCGCGAGAAACTTTTAAATAATTTTTGACATTTTTATTCTAATTTAGGGTCAACGAGTCAATGACTGTTACGCTTTTCAACTATATTTGGAATTGTTTAAAAAATGATTAATTTATGCTAACATAACATGGATTTAAAATAAACTTATCTTTATATAAGCACTTTACATTATAAGTAAGCGACTTGATGATTGTTTCTATCATTCAATTTTTATTTCAATATTTCATTCTCGTACATGGAATAAACTTATATCTAATATATAAAATTAATTGACATGTAATCCAAAGTTTGGTGTATTAGTATAAATAGATCTCGTCAATATGTATTCATTTATTTCAATAAATTTCTGAAGAAGCATAAATATTTACGGTCTCGTTACTATCCAATCATTAAACTAAAAATTATCAGATATATATTAATAAAAATAATACAGTAAAATGAAAAATATAGTAGCATAAGCTGTCAATACTTAACTCATTTATCCTTCAGTTGAAAAATGTATTTTTAATTTGTCTCGTCACTTTTCTCTTAACTCTCATTTGAAAAGTATACAACTTAAGCCAGTATAATTGTATAATATACCTTGAAATGATATTTCAAGAGTCGATCAAAATAAATACACGAATAAAGTTGTGAAAATTCCCAGTCTAACGCTCGCCAACTATTATACTTTTAAATGTAATTGCCACGCAGGCAGAGTTCCCCCCTCCAGCTAATCTCATTAACGACCTCCGATTCGAACTTTCAAGCCCGAATTAATCCGCGTGCGGCGCGGTATTAAATATCCTCCTAGAGATCGCATTCGAGCGATGATCGCGATGGTTTTTAATCACTAAGCCGTGCATCGCTGAGAGCCACCAGCAGCATAAACAGCGCAAAACAAAGCGGTTAACGAGTCTCGGGCCTGGCTGCCAGTGGAAAATCCGCTCGACGCGCACAGTCCGGGGTAAACACGGGGCGAGTACGCGGAGTACCGAGGAGGAGGAGACGTCAGCCGAGGATCCGTAGGCGGGGACGCATCCATAGGCCGGTGCAGCGGCAGATCTCGCACTGCAGCGCCTCGCCACCCGCTGACTCGTGTCAATAGGACCACCAGCCGTAGCAGCAGGTCACTTTAACTACCTACATTAAAGTGCGGCAGACAATGCCGCGGTACGGCGGAGAAAAGGAGCTCCGCTGCAGCAGCAGCAGCAGCAGCCAGCGACGAGCGTTTGTTTGATGTGCGCTCTGGCCGCTGTAAACTGCGCAGCGCACGCATTTTCTCGAGTGCCACTCCATAGTGGCCTATGTCAGGAGGATTTTCGAAAGCCCAAGAGGGGACGAGAGAGTTTCGCCGAGCGCTGAGGGAAAAAAGCCAGAGAGAGAGAGCACAGGCTTATGTTATACTTCCTACCGTAAAATTTCGCAAGCTCTAGGTGTTTGCGTAGGAGCGATTCTCTCTATCTCTCTCAGCGCGCCCCTGTGTAGCTCCTTTGGAGCATCGGCGAGATTTAGCAACGATAATCGCGCTTATAGGCGGCTCTACGAGAGGTTAAATGAGAAATTTTAAATGGAATAAATAACAGATTTGTTGATACCGTGCTTATTTTAATTATACATGTAGCGTGGTTTTGGCGATTTATTGTAAATTTGTAGCAAAGTACGAATAATTGTTAATAGTCAAATTGTATATACTTATTCTTAAGATACCTCTATGTATTTATGCTTTTGCGATCACGAAACAGTACAATTATACGAGTTAGAGTATATAAAAGTAAATTACATTTTATTTTTATTTTTAGATGAAGTTCAGTTATCATGCAAAAGTAATTTTTCCGTTGTATGCCGAGACACATCAACAGAGACATTGACATTCTTTTTTAGATCAACATAATCAATGATGCATTTCTATTGGCGATATAAATTTAAATATATAATTCACCAAGTTTAGTGAAGTTTTTCAAATAATTTTCAATCGTTTAACCTTATAATTTAATGTAGAAAAGAAATAATTGTTATTAGAATTAGTTCATTTCAATTATACAGAGAGCTACTTTTGAGTGTATAATAATGGACTCGAACGTATCATAGTTAAGTGCAGGATTCTTAATACTCGAGTCGGTTCATTGTTTGGGCCGCGTGCGATTTAAAGTTTTAGCGAAACGCGCCGGCTAATCGCGGTATTAGCTGGTGGCACGGCTGCTGCTTCGGTCGCTGTGGTCCGCACCGATCGTTCTTTCCTCGTATAGTCGACCGCACAGCAGCAGCAGCGGCAGGCAAAAGTAAAAGGAAACACGGAAAAGGAGGCAGGGCGTGCGGCTAATGCGCTTGTCCTACGCGCCGGAGTTTCGACTTTGATTGCGGAATTCGCCCGGGCCAAGTTTTGAAGTGTCGCGGCACCGATCCGCCGCCAGCCCCCAGCGCTTTTATTAGTTTTAAACACGCGTTAAATAAAGCGAGGCTAAGTATCCTCTCGAAGATTGACTTGCGCTTTAAGGCTTAATTGTACCCACGAGCCACGTGCGCAAGCGGCCTCTCTTATACTGCCTGTCTACTCTGCACTCTTCTCGCTCCCCTCTCTTCTTCTTTTACACCCTGCGCTATTCGACTTTGCTTTCATTTCGGACTCCTTCATTCCTCCTGTTAATTCAATTGTTAATGTTATTTTCGACTAGTTTCGAAATAATCGCAATCAACTTATTGTTTAATTTGAATTTTTCATATTTTTATATTTAATATTGATTGATAATTTTTTTACGTTTATTGAAAGATATGAAAGTTAATTAATAATTCATGTATAAATTAATGTAAACACAAATTGAAATAAATACCGATTTTTCAATTACAACTGATCTTCGAACTATTTTGCATCAATAAATAGTTTAATAAAAATGAAATTCTAGCATGCAGCTATATCTTTCTAACGACTAATAAGTAATGGGAGGTGAAAGTGCAGGACGTTCAATATTGATTAGGAGGGAGATTTTTAAGCGACAGAGATTTCCCAGGCGCTCCGGGAGTGGGTGTAATTTGTCGCGGGTAAGTCATGTCACGGGGCCGAGTCAGGGCGGGTGATTAAAAAAAATAAAAGCGATCTCGCACTGATGAGGAAAAAAAAAACAGCGAAGGTGCGGTGTGGTCTCGTTCGTAGGTAAATGAGGGAGAAGGTTGTTCTCTTATACTAGGAAGAAAAAGATCGAGTCTGACTCTCTGTCGAAGCGACTTCTTCTTTAATTAGACCGTTTCTTTCTCGGTAGCACACGGCGTCCTCTCCTCTCTCTCCTCTCTCTCCTCTCCTCTGCGTCTCCCTCGGGAGAGAAGAGAGAAGCGAATGCTGCGGAGAGAGAGAGAGAGAAGAGAGAGAATCACGAGCCGTAACAGATCCAGTCTTTTTCTCCGCGGCTTCGTCGTCCCCCGCTTTCCTCGCTCCGCTTCGATCAACTGCCCGGATCACACTTTTAATTCATTTTTTAACTAACTCAACCGTATACTACCCGCGAACGCCATCCAATCAGAAAATTGAGAGACGAGGAGCTTAATTTCCAAGAACGCCGCTCGAGGAAATAAAACTTTGGCCACGCCGGGAATGCCGAGCGATTCTTTTTCAAACTCGCCTCTTCTTCCTGCGTGTGTTCCTGTGCAGTCTGTGCTACCTGTCCTGCTCTACGCTGCGATGCAGGATTTAGACTCGCCTGTGCAGTCTATTGATTCGGTGTTATTTTTGCCGCTGAAATAATTCATCGCGATCCTGCAATGATACGATAGTGAATGGATATTAATAAAATAAAAGATGTATATCGAGAAAATCAATATTTCCGAGAATTGAGAACTCAACTATTCATTCAATATCGTATGTATTAGACAATGAAACGGTAGCTGATTTCAACACCGAAATGGAAATATCACGAGATGCGCACGTTTCTCCCGACAAGAAAAACAGTCGTAAGGAAAAAAATTCGCTTATTTTCAGAGCTCGACTATGGAGCTCGGGCGTCATAGAATTAGAGCCGAGCGGTGGGCTAACATCGTCCGTGTATAAGATCCAGAAGGATATGAACGTCAATTGCGCGCGAAGGAAGTATAAAGAGAAAAGGAAAAAAAGAATAGAGAGAGAGAGAGAGAGAGAGAGAGAGAAAGGTAGCGTATGCTTAGGATCGTTTCAACCAATTGGGACCTGCTCTCGCTCCTCTATACGAAGGCACTCCAACTCCTGAGCTGGAACGGCACTGGAGCAGCCCCTCGCGCGCACACGGCCTCCTCGTCGTCGTCGTTATTGCTTATCACACTCCCGGAGCGAACTTGCTCTCTCTCTCTCTGTCTCTCTCTCGCTATACCTCGAAGTCTCGCGCCCCACGGAATTGCCGCGCACGGCTCACGTACTGGCGAATGAGTGGCTATAAACGTAAAGCGTGTTCTTTTAAGTGGGGCGCCTTTAAAAAGATCGGCTCTTTCTCTCTCTCTCCCTCTCTTTTCTTCCCGTGCACGATCAGCGCCGTCGCGGCCTGCAGGGGATCCGACGACGACGACGACGACGACGAGGAGAACGAAGAGGAGGACGAGGCTGTGCGCCTACGGTGGGCCTGTATAGGCGAGGCTGACTGGTCGTGCGCGCGAGCCGAAAGAGCACGAGAGAGCGATAAACGCGGAGACGAACGATGGAGAGGGAGATGGAATGAGATCCGGGGGACTGGAAGAATAATCAAAGTGCGGAGAGAGCACGTGAATTGCGATACAGTAGGAGCAAAGCCTCGGGACTCGGGATAGGTTGAATTATGACGGGTAGAGGAGGGGGATACGATTCAATAAAGATGATTAACACTTACCTGCTTTTAAGGCTCCAGAATTGTTGGGGAATTTGTTTTGCAGTGGAAATTCGTTGTTCCGCTATCGAGAATTCAGATGCTTATTCGGTTGAGGTTGAATGCATAGATAACGAGATTTTATTTTGATTTCTTTGAAAATCAAAAATCATAGAAAATATTTGTAGAAGTCGTTTACTTCCAATTTTAGTATTTTGAATTTCATATTTCATATTAATATTTATATATAAGCAATAAGAATTATAAACAAAATAAAAGTGAGTAACGAGGGATAATAGATTTGCTCATAGTTCGGCAACAATTTCTCGAATCCGATTAAAAATCCACTGGAAACGCTTGTGCAGTATAACGCAGAGTCGAGGAAAATTTAGGGAGAATAAAGTATGAGCGATAAAGAATCAGAGCGAGACAAAAAGCTAAAGAAAGAGATAGGAGGTATAAAAGGAAAGAGCAAAAACGCTCTCGAGAGCTGCGTTGGGGGAAACAGAGAGAGCGAGAGAGAGAGAGAGAGAGAGAGAGAGAGAGAGAGAGATGAGGGAGGGAATAGCAGTACCGCTACGGGGGTGGCGTATAGGCTTCGTTTGGGATAGTAATATTCTTGAACCCCCAAGAGAAGGCTTACTGCAATAATCTCCGAAGGTTCGAGCTGAAAAGCCAGCTCTTCTCTCTCACTCTCTCTCTCTCTCTCTCTCTGTCTATGTGTGTACGGCGCTATATAAGCGTCTCGAGCCCCCGAAAAAAGCCAGCTACACACTCACACACACGCACACACACTTATCTCGTGTTTTCGTGCGCTCGGGCCACATCCCGCGTGACTCGCGATAAATCTTCCGCACCTTTAAAATACAGGAGCGTATATATGCAGGAGCTCGGAGGGCATATAAGCCGCGAGAGAGCGCGCGAGAGAAGCGCCCGCCCGCGTGTGCCACACATATAAGAGACAGAGAAAGAGAGAGAGAGAGAGAATACGCAACTGCGCGGCTATAGAGATGGAATCTGCTTTGCGGGTAAAAAAAAAGAGGCGAATGTGTTGTTCCTTGGCGCTCGCGCCCTTTTATTAGGAGTTATATACACTTTTAGCCGGGGTTATTTATATACGCGCGCGCGCGCGCGGCTGTTGTGTGTGCACGAGGCGGCGCAAGCGGTTTGCGGGGAACAAAATTTTATTTCGCCGAGAATTCGCCCTTTAATTTGTTCCGGTGCTTCGCATATTTTTTCCTCCTAGGTGTTACTGCCGGATAGTTGTCCCTTATCGATGAAACCTACAAACTGGCTATAAAGCATATCGTGTCTTTAGCTGATCAAATTCTAAGAGTGTAACGGATAAATTGTATAAAAACAAATAACAGGAATATCTAATTATGTATTTTTATACCCTTGTTTATATAGGAATAAAAATTAAGTTTAACGTGATAGAGCTTAAACGATGATTTCTACGAGTATAAAGAGAGAAGCGAACGAGATATGAAAGTAACGACCTATAATAGATTATTAAACGGGGGCAATAAATCGCTTATGTATAATAGAACGCACAAAGCATCTTTCTCTCTCTTTCTCTCCTGCCATCGACTTATAATTACTCGGAAAAATCCATTAGTCCGGCGGATCGGCAGCAGCAGCAGCAGCAGCAGCAACAGCAGTAGGAGCTCAAAGTCTGTACCATCAGCTCCGTCGCGTCGCTTGCTATATATATATATGTAATGAACGCGCGAGAGACGCACACAAAAAACACTTGAAGTTCTGTCCCATTTTCCAGTTCGGTATTCAAATGTTTTTATGCGCGCCGAGAGGGCTCGCGCGCGAAATTAGCCGAGAGAGAGAGAGAGAGAGAGAGAAAGAGAGCGAGAGTGGGTCTGATCGAGGGGTAGAAAAAATTGCCGGCAATAAAAATAAATTACATGCATCGTATAACGGCGGCGTCGTAGGAACAGTTGCCTTCGGAGAAGCTGCACGCTCCGAGGCGGCCGTCTATCTCCTTCTCCCCGCGTGTCTGTGTGTGTGTAGGAGAGACTTGCGTGCGCTCTCCCAGCTTCTCCTGATTAAAATTGGGGTGCGCCGCGGCGGCCGATGATCGGCTCCTACTTGCCTACGGGCCCGTCGCCCGCCACCGTCGGGATTTCCATTCCTCTTCCGCTCGCGGCTTATACTATACACGTATATCCACCAGCGACTTCTCTCCTTCCGCGTTAAATAATCCCATCTGTGCGCTTTTGAGCGTCGAGTCGTTTGAGCGCTTCGATTTTCTCTCTCTCTCTCTCTCTCTCTCTCTCTCTCGCACGCGGTCTTTTTTCCTTTTCTAAATACCTTACGCGCCGCTTTCTATGCCTCGCTTTATACATCGTGTCCCCGAGCCAAAGTCAAGGATAATAGTCGATCGCATTATCTCTGTGTATGGGCGGCTGCCTTTTTTAAGAGCCATGAACGTTTGTGTGTGTCTAATGGAGCTTACGTATACTTTCGTGTGCCTAGAGCAGTTGGTTTTTAAATGGGATACGGATAACCTAATTACTGATACGCTATAATAATCGTAAATTTGTGTCTCAGGACAAGCTGCTTTTTTAAAAATCTATATAGTTGAATAAGCTCTTAAATTTGTATAGATTCAAAAATTTTATAGTACTAAATGCCGTTTCTTAAAATAGTTTTATGAAATTTTTTTACATATACGAAGCAGCATAGCTTGCTGTCTCTCTTCGGTACAATTCTTTTAGGAATTTATTGTGCTATTGTACGTATATAGCAATGACTCGCACAGTTGCACGCAAGAGCTTATCAAACCGTAAGTTTGCGATTTTCTGCAATAAGTATCTTTTTAATTAGTTCGCGGTTACCTCCTTTTTTCATTCAACCATTAGAAAGTACAAATCTGCATGAACAAATGTTTCCGTTAAGTATCGTGCTAATAATAGTGTACGAAGTACTACATGTACGCACCATGAAAGCCAAAGTAATTTTGAGTAATTTTTTCTCCAAAATTCATTCAGCAACCGGGATTGGAAAAAATTCTATTACATTGTTTGAAATTTAAAGAACCAAATATATTTTTCTCATAATAATACCCAGCATAATAAACTTGCACCTTAATAAATACTTTGTTCTAAGATCATGAGATAACTGTTTCAATTTTGGCACAGTTATTATTGTGTTTATTAAAAAGGATTAGCGATAACGTTTCACCTCAAATAAAATTCAAAAAATCAATAGAAAATGAAAATTGTCCTGATTTGCAATCTAAGGCAGGTCAACCGAGTATATTATCCGCTACCAGGCAGAAGGATAGATATAACTTTATAGATTATAGTACCGAGAAAAATCGATCTTGTAAAAAAACCCTTCCGCGCAACATTTCCCCATCCCCGAGGTCATCTCGCACGTTCCAGCTCTAACTCCATCCTTTATACTCTTATATCCATACGCTCGTAGATGAAAGAGACGCTATAGCTGCTCTCCAGACTCTGGCCAAGACTCTGCGAACACACTCATCTTTTCTCTCCGACTCTCTCTCTCTCTCTCTCTCTCTCTCTCTCTCTCTCTCTTTCTCAGCTTTTTTTCACATTTATTTAAAGCACAAGGACACCTAGTCGAGATCGAGTCGCGTTGAGCTCTGGCCGCTTGCACTGCAGCACTAACACACGGACGCTGCAAAGTGCCGAGATGTGTCCTCGTGTCTCGCACGTAATACCGACGCTGCTGCTCCTATACACGCGCGAGCATAGCACACACACACACACACACACACACGCACACGCACCTAGACATATATATATATACATATAAGCGATCCGGCGCTCATTACCCGCCATTACCCGCAATAAATCGTCGCTGCACGCGCGAGAGAGCGCAATTACCTCTCCGGCTGCCGCGATGCCAATTATTAATGCTTAAGAATCGAACGATATAATCGCGTTAATTGACATTATATCGGGGAGCTGGGCAGGAGCTACCGCCGAGACAGACAGAAAGAGAGAGAGAGAGAACGAGAGAGATTGAGAGACAGACAGAGAGTGAGAGAGTGAGAGAGAGAGAGAGGCAAACTACTACTACCGGTATGCCGATCTCGCGAAACCAGCGCGAACCGCATTTTTCGTCGTTCCGTATACTCGCCACTTATGTATTTCTTCTCCTTTTTTTTTCGATCGTCTTTCCTGTAGACTCTCCTGCTCTCTCTCGCTCTCTCTCTCTTCTTCTTCTCCTCTCCACCCCTCGCAGCTTCCTCTTTCGGCTAATCTGTTTTCCTGCGCTGCCAGACGTGCTGCACGTAGATGAAACGCCCGCGCATTTATATATTATACACCTCTCGAAGATCAGGGACAAGAAAATATAAGGATTACTCAGGCTAGAAGGAATGCGTACGTGTGCGAGACACCGAGTATGAGTGAGTGAGAGAGAGAGAGAGAGAACGAAAGGAATAGTTACGTAATATTAGGCGACTCGTTGCATTATCATCATGGAATTTCTATCACGTGACGCGCTTAGAGCTTGCGAGTCTTTTTATAAGAGTCAAGGTACACAAGTTGTAAAGCTGCGGGCGTCTCTCTCTATATATACATATACATCTATGCTCGCGCGAGCGCGCAACACTTTTTGCACTTTGTGTTTTTTTTTCTCCCCCCTCTTCTATATTTGCTTTTTGTTCGTCAGCTGCGCAGCGCTAGGACTCGAAGAGTGCACCGATTATAAAGATCTCGGGATTACTCGCGGCCGAGATGAGGCTTTCATCGATCGTCTTAATATTGTTGACGTGAGTTTTTCAAATGTCGTTACGTCGCGTACGGTGTATAATAAATCTTTGCTGTTTATATATATATAGGAGAGAGAAAAAGCAAAACATTCCTGTGTCAGTGGTCACCGGTGAGCAGGTTCTTTTTTACGCCGATGCCTTTTTAAACTTATAAACCTTCTTCGTTCGTTTTTTTTTTCTTCCACTTTGACATCTTAACAACTTTGTTTACGAGCGGTTTTAGTCTGTGACTCCGTCATTTCATAATAGGTGGGATATTGGAAGATAAAAAAAAAAGAAATAATGATCGATATCATCGATCTGTGGAAAAAAAACTATACAATTAAAAAAATGTGTACGCAGGTTTTTATATAAACCACTTTTGTGACTATCATAATTAATTGGGTGCGCGCATCTGACGGAAATGGATTCCTCGCGGAACGCGTTAGAACTTAATCTCCAAATTACATCAGTCTGTGTAATATCGGAGGATACACTTTGTTGGCTAAGTACCGAGGCGCGAGTCGTTAATGATCAGTCACTTTATACCGTCCAAAGGAAGGATTTACATCGTTTCCATTCCGGTTTAGCAGAAATTTGCAATTGAAAAGCCGCCTAATGTATGCAAATAACAATGAATTACATTTTTCATGCACTTGCGCGAGGCTCGTACGAACGCGACAAATTGTCTCGGCCTGTAAGTGATGAAAGTAGCCGCCGCGGTCACAATGACGCCGATGACTTATAACGCAAAGATTCCATTTAGAAGCTCGCATCCGACTTAAAGTGCAATTAGGCAAATGTATTTGTGAGTAAGTCGAAGCTCAAACGGCAATAGGAAAAGCCATTTTTCACGGAATTCGCGGCGGCTCGCGGCTATATACCAGTCGAAAAAGTAAATTCTCCTTCTCTCGAGTTGAAGCGCCGGTCCATATGTATACATAAAGGAGCCAAGAGGTGAATCTCGCTTAAAGTGCCAGGCACTGATATAAGGACATTTGGCAAAAGGAGAGGATCGGGCGCAATCGGAGGAGAGAAGCAAAGCGCAAGTGCACGCGCGCGTCCCAAACGGTAGCATATATACATATAAGGCCGAAGAAGCGAAAGAAATTTCGCGCTAATGGTCGAACGCCGGGCGTAAGGAAGGGAGGTAACGGCGAATAAAAGGAGTTTAATTGATGATAGTGTTTATCCTTTTATGCTAATATTGTCCGGCGCGGATTAACATTACTTTGATGTATGTAAAAGCGCGCTGGGCTAAAGCCTTTTACGATTAGTAAGCGATTGAATTTTAAATGCGACCGGCGACGGCAGCGGTATGAGCACCTCTTTCTCAAAGCGTGAAATAATTAACTCGCGTGCCATCGAAATCTTCTTTATAGAGACTTAACTCGAGGAGTTGCATCTATATTTCTTGCATATAAAGTATTCCGTTCGCTGTTCTCAGTCTCGGGTTTTCAATATAAAAATCCAATTAGTCAACTTATTTGGGCATTTGGTGGAAATGTTCCTTTTGCAAAGGTATAATACTTAGTAATTTCGCAATTAATTATATTTTTTTAACGAGTTAGACTTTATTGTTCATGGGTAGTTTCAATAAAACAATCAAACGATTGAGTATAATCACCAATCGTCAATTTATTAAATTTACAAATCCACGACGTTCGAGGTGTTTTTCTTATTATATATTATGGTCTCTATTTCAAGTTCAAAAGAATAAAAATTATCCTTTATAAGCATAAATTGCAAATGTAACGGTATAAAAAATAATATATCAGAGTCATACTGTACCTTCTGCCTTAAAAAAATGCTCAATTCCAGCGCATAAAATACACGCAATCCATTAAAAGCAACGCCCGCGAGATATAACTTTGCGCTTAAAGAATGCCCCAAGTGCGTCCTACCGCCAAGGATATACTATATAATATCGCGGCGGCTCTATCGCAATATTCCCCTGCGTTAGCGGATCTCTCGTCGCTCGCTCGTGCAGTTTCCGAATATAATCTTTCACGCCAGGCCTTTCGCACAGACCAAAAATATGACGTCGTATAATTTCCGAACGGTTCCGCTCTCCCGCGCTCGCCTGTATACAGTCTCGCGTCGGTCTATAGAAAATCTTGTCCGCTCGCGGAGAGTATAAAAGGCGCGTGCATCGATGTTCTCCGCCGTCGCGTCGTCGGCATCGATGCCGTGTGCAGTGCCGTTCTACAGCCAGAGCCTTGGACTCGAGCCGCTCGTATGGTTCTACGGCACTCCAGCGTGGCACAGGGATCACAGGGAAATAACAAGCCTGGCGCGCGAGCAATAAAGTTTTCAGGCGAAAAACGATAGTGCTGTCGGCGATTGCCTGCGTGAGCGGCGCACTGTATCTCGCGGGACCGTCGAATTACGGGAGGTCGACGACGCGGACGACCTACTATATGTATATATATGCATGCTCGCCCCCCTCTCACTCGCTCAGTGGCATTTTATATCGCGTCGTGACTTTTTTTTCGCTCTCTCTCTCTTCTTACTTTTTTTAGTACTCTCGGGGCATATAGCGCGCGACTCGAGACACTCGCGACAAGAGCCTCGATCCTGCGTGGGCGTACCTGTAGCAGTTCTCTTGGTGCACACGTCTCTCTCTCTCTCTCTCTCTCTCTCTCTCTCGTGTGTGTGTGTGTGTGTATGTGCGTTGTATAGACCTCGGTATATAGTCTCGCTCGAAGCAGGACGCAGGGAAGGCAAGAGTGAGAGAGAAAGAGAGACAATCTCGATCGGCGGCTCGCTACGGCTAATCGATCTTTTGTTCGATGTCGCACGTGTGATTCATGAATATGTATCTTTGGCGAGTCAGGAGGTCTCGGTAATTTATGAATTTCCTAAAACGCTATTACGTAAAATTACTCTGCGAGCGGATTATCAATGGCGCGCACACACGCAGTCTTTTATACTCGACAATTTTTTTTTTTTTTTTATTTCTTTTGCTTTTTTGTCTTCGCACTTTGTTGCAGGAAGGAATTTGCGCGCGTCGAGTCTAGTTTACGTAGGCTTCGCGATTATTTAAGGACCTTATGAAACTTGTGCGCTCAAAGTTTCCGCAGTGACTCATCGGAACGTATATCCTTGTATCTGTTTCACGCTGACAATATTGCCAGCTTTGAGTAGAAAACATTTTCTTTTTATTAGAATGTTTATTGCCTCGTGTTATGTCATCGTTTGAGAACAGAGTATATCCCATGCGAGACATATAATCAATATTATTTCGTTCGATACACCGTTTCTATCCGCGATTAAGAAATATCATACTTTTCTGTACATGCAGAATAATAGGTAATAAAGCGTGAGTAATGAGAAGCTATTGCTATCTTTTCACCGTTTATCTCCAAACGCTCGAAAGAAAGTTAACCGCAAACAAATATTTATTTATGAAACAAATTTTTTTATATTCCCTTCAAGACTCGAAAGAGCCTAAAGACTCTATAATGTTTCATTGGCCTGATCTCGCATCACGCGGCCAGCAGCGGCAGCAGCAGCAGCAAACTTGCGAAACAGCCGACGGTAATCGCATCATCAACACTTTTCCGCCTAATTGACACATTTTCAATATATAAATTCTTAATTAAAAATTATGTAGAAAACAAGAAAATTAATCATCGGAGGAAAAACTCGTTCTCCGGGTGTCCGCGCGCCAGACCAGTCGGTAGAAAAATTCAATATCAACTTAGAGCCGTGATAAAAGTAGAAAGTTCCAAGGCACCGCGAGTCGGCAGTTATATATCCGCGGCCCGGCCTAAAGCTAGTTAAAAGAGCGCTCATTCCCGACATCGCGACGTACTTGTATACGTATATACAGCCGCTGCGACTGACATTGCCCGGCTAGCGAAAATAATGATAATGACTTGTTCGCGGACCGATCGGTTCCAGCTTCTTATCTAGAGCTTAACTACACTAGCCGCAAAAAGGGCGATGCGGAGAAACCGAGTTTGCAAGTGAGAGTGAGAGAGAGAGAAGGGAAGAGCGTCGAAAAGGTACGGTAAACGGCTTATTAATGGGGCGCGCGAGACATAAACACTTTACGTAAGGATATTATCGATCGATAAATCGGGGCCTACACGCGCATCGTCTCCGACCCCCTACTTATGTATCCCCGCGCTCGGTCCAATGCTCGCCGTTCCAGCCGCCTATCGTCGATCATGCGCTCCGCTTTTCCTCTGCATATGCCTTGTACACACGCGTGCACCTCGCTTTCGCTTAGCTCTTATGCACACGCGAACCACGCGATCGACTCATCCCTCGTCCTTTTTGCGGACGTAGTACACTAATGTGGAGTGCGAAGTGGGTGAAGTTATAACCGCGATAATAGAGGAGTTTCAGGCGATTCGATAAGGGAAATTATGCTTTACTTGAATTATGTATCGAATAAAAAGCGTAAGAGCGATTGTAAATAGGACCACTTTGACCAAATCGATGCTGAGGATCAAACGAAATATTTAAATATTAACATGATGTTTTCATATATCCACAGTATAAGATTAAAACAATTTTGTGTACTGATCATCATTCAACACTTCCAGATTGGCATATGTTTATTCTTGGGACGACATTATCTGTACTAGAAACAATCAAATACTTAATTTATATATTTTTACAGGAAAGTTGTCTGGGTTCTATGTGTGGGATTCCCATTTAGACTCGAGTTGAATATTTTCCGATTTTGCTTTAACCTCTTTTGACAAAATCCTTGTACCATCTATCTTTTATAAGGTAAATAAATAAATAATGTGGTCTGTCGTCGGAAAATTAATATTTGTAATTTATTTAGTGTGATTGGAAACTTGCGACAAATTACCTTCCTCGTCAGGTGCGATGACCAATTACATTAAACACACGGTTCTATTTAAAAACATTAGATATTTGATTTCACCTAACTCTTAATTTTTTTCTGTCAATTTATCCTTCAATTTGTTTAGATCTTCGAAATAGCATTATACTGCATATTATACGATAGCATTTACTGTTCATTTAAAATCTAACTATCACTTCATGACGCATTATCCTATAATTATTGAATGAATGGATTCTTTACGTGAACATAGATAATGCGCTATGAGCGAAACACCAATATTTTAAAAATTTCGATCGAAAATTTCAAACATATTTCATATCTGTTTTCATCGCACCACCAAATGCATACCTATAATACCTCAAAGTTGAGATTGTCAAAATGTCTCTTTACATGTCTAAAAATACGTCGAGTGCGCTCTTTTTTTTCAAAAAAGCTTCTTCGATTTTTGAAACTAACATGGTCGGGTTATCTGGAAGGAATCTGACCTTAGCTAGATAGATGTCAATTTAATATACATATATATACACAGTTTATAAAAATTGACAATACGTATAGCATATATGGCATAAAATAAAACAGGGTTTGGAAGAATATCAGGTCAACTTATTATTAAAATTGAAATAAAATACTAAGAATTATTAGACGGACATCTATCGATCAAAATTTAAAATAAAGTAAGAGAAAAACATGCCCTAGAACCTCATTCAACACTTACACACACGCAAGTACTTACGGAAACCGTTTTGGCTGACTGTAGTAAGCCTACTGAATTTCTTCTATACTGAAAGAGAGAATCAAAGAACTCACTCAAGCAAGGGGTTCGAGAAATTGGTCGTAAAATCTTTCCGTCGGATTTAGCATTAAAAGAGTACGAAGGAAATTTTTCGAGGTAGAAGTTGCGTTTATTATTGCTTCATACTTATTTCACGAAATTTAATGACTTGTCCACAGTATATAAAACATCAAACGTTAAAAATTTTGTGGTGGATTGTAATTTTTTGTACCTGTAATAAACATACACTGTGTCCACAGTGATATAGACCATGATAATTCCTGGACAACATTATAATTAAGTGTGAGAATTATTTGTATAAGGCAAATAAATATTTCACATTATTATCTACCTAATATGTAATTGTATCTAAATGTACATTGAATTTTCTCTCTTAAAATAAAATAAATTTAATCACAAGTACAATCAATACTTAACAGGCAGTCAATACCTATATTCCAGCCTTGCATCCTATAGACATCTTTTATCCATTATTAAGGACAACAGCTTTTTTTCTCTACCTCTATTTATTAAAAATCACCATAAGATATAACTTAACCAAATAATTATTCATCTAGAGTTTTAATTATACCTATGAAATTAAAGATATTTTATGTGGCAACATTTTGAAAAAATCCATACAAATACTAATTTATTATATTCATTACAAAATTCCAATATGCAGATTTAATAGAATTAAGAGTTATTGCATTTGAACTTTAGAAACTACTTTTTAAAAGTTTAGTTTTATAACGTTCGTCTATCAAAACTAAAAATATTGAAAAGCTACGATTAAATGTTCAAGTAACTGGTATATCTCAAGTCCAATTGCACTTGGCTCGCAAGATCTTCGGTTTTTTTTGCCGATCAAATCAACTGCACTCGATCCTTGGCTCGATCGATGAAAAATCTTAGCTACCGCTTGTACATGCAAGCTCAACTGCGTAAATCGACCTGGCTATTAGATCAGTCAACGGCATCCGAGTGAGTTTTTTTTCTTGCTCTTCTTGTACTTTGTTTGGGATGTGGGTAAGTCGACTTAATGAGACTTTAAGAGGCTGACGCTGACTTTTTGCCGCGCTGATGAATAAAATCCTGACGCAGATGTGCTCGAGTTTTTATGGGCGATTTTGCTACTTTTTGCTTATATATAGTAAAAAGTTGAAAGCATCATTTAATGAAACTACCCAAGTTTGATATCCTCATTCGTTAAATTACTCGCATTTTAGCATTTTATTAAGCTTTGCACCGGTCACGTGTGAAACTAAATCAAAATCAATCGAGCTTTCATTATTATTATTATTGTTTAAAATAATGAACTCGATTACTTTTATTCATAGGTGTATAATGAACAATTTAACTATCGCAAGTATATCTTCTTGAAATAGGAAAGTGAAACTAGATATCATTTATTATAGTTATTGCAATTTTAATAATTTAAATTTTTTATTTTCTGTATGCATACATTAAAAATTAATTATTTTCAATAATATAGACAATATTGTGAATTCCATGAATTAAGTAAATCATAATCAGTACTCAAATTATGTGGATCTGCATGGTTATTTAAATTGATGAAATACATATGTAAAAAGAGATAACGAGACAATAAGGAGAGATCAGTTTTATTTTTTAATCACACAGTTTGCATACTTGACCCTTTAACGAAAAGCTGCTGTTTTTTTCCTGATATAATCTATTAGCATCCTGAAAAAATTCAATTTGATTTCAGAAAATTCATCGCTGTTAAAAATAATAACTCCTCATTCATCTTTGCTTACATAAACATAAAGTAAATATGGAAAAAACAAAGAATCAAAATAATATATAATTTAAAAATGATATGCAGAACGTATTCTAGAGGTTATCGAAAAAGGAAAAGCAATAATAGCCGGTCGATAAATCCAGCCGCGTAAGTGCTCGTATGATCAAATGAGCAGTCGAGAGGTAGAGAGAGAGAGAGAGAGAGAGAGAGAGAGAGTCTGCGCAGCGCACACATGTTTGGCATTCAAAGAGGCGGACGGGCCAGTGGCCTCGTGTGTGCAGAGAGAGAGAGAGAGAGAGAGAGAGTGAGAGAGCGGAGTTGCGCGGGGGCAGAGCTTTTCCAGAATCGCAAGCTCTACGCGTGCAGGAGCCGCGTGCTTGGGATGCACACCTCAACCCGCGGCAGCCCCTGATTAGCATCGTAGCCAAGCAGCAGCAGCAACGGCGTGCGCCAACTGTGGGAGGGAAGCAGAGAGAAAGAGAGAGAGAGCGAGGAGCAGCAGTGGCAGTCAATGCGCGAAGGCCAATGGCAGTCGGCCTCGCTTATACGTAGGGGTGAGCATGTGTACGTAGACCCCGGGCCAAGCGAGAGAGAGAGAGAGGGCGGTGAAAGCGCACGAAGAGGAAGAGAGAAAGGAAGGAAGGAAGGGGGAGAGAGAGAGAGAGAGAGAGGGGCTGGTGCGGGTGCGACGACGTCGACGTCGCGTCGCCGTAGAGCTGGTGGTTGGGATGTGCTACGCGCCGCGCCGCGACATAAATATGTATGTATCATCCGGCGGCGGTGCGCGCGACCTGCCCCACTACCCCACTGGGTCAGACTCATGCTTCATCACAATGAGCACCTTACCTCGTCGTACGCTCGTCCTCTCTCTCTCTCTTGTTCCTTTTCGGTGCGAGAGCTGGAGGGGCTCCATTCAAGCGGATGTCTCGCCCTTCTCTCTCTCTCTCTCTCTCTCTCTCTCCGTACTCTCGTGCGCGTCTTTATCTCGTATGTGCGTGTATATGTATAGTCTCTGTGTCTCTGTGTGTCTCGCGCCCTCGATGAAAGATGGCCCTCCCGATATGCAGATGGCGACAAACTGCACGCGTCCATGTGCGTATAGCCGTGTGTGTCGGTATTATGCTACCGCCTTAGCCGCTTTGTGTGTGCCAGTGTACGTGTGGTGTGCAGCGCTGCTCGCCGGATGTCAGCTCCTGACGGCGGCGAACGTGTTTGTCCGGTGATTTCAGTTGCTGTACACACTCTACGCAGACTCTGTATATATACCGGACTGAGAGCTGTACACTCGGCAGCTCTTAACGAAAGGTGCATTACCCCGGATATTGCGATGGCTACTGGAACTATATAAGAGCGCCAGAGTAGCTGCGCCTCCTTGCTTCGTACACGCTTATCTTTAATTAGACTTTACGATCCTATACCGTCCTTTTTCCCCTTTTTTTTTCTCCCCGCGCCTACTTTTTGTCCCGCCGTTTCGCGCGGCTCGCCGATTGATTCAAAAGGATAATTACACAGTTTATCCAACGCGGATGTCTGCGAATTAGAGGGTATTTTTCTTGCATAGCCTGCAAGTGCTTTATGGTCGGTTAATCGAACGATTAGAGGCATCGATAGCGGTGATTTGACACCTGGTAATCCGCGAATATCGCGCGAAAATCGACTGGACATTAATTTCTTACCGCGATGTTGGTCAAACTACTTGATTTCCGGTGGACCGATACTCGTGACGATCGCTCGACCAACAGAACGATATATAGACTGATACGATCGGAGACGAGAGAATGATACATCAATGAAGTATAGCGTCTCGGTCGATTAAGCGTATATATAAGCTCGCGAGCGATAACAATTTCCTCGGCGATGCGGAATCTCGCACATCCCTCTCGGCTTTAAAGAGCGAGCTGGCAATGAAACGGATAGCCGAAAGAGGAGCAGAGAGAGAGAGAGAGAGAGAGAGAGAGAGAGAGTCAGAACGACGCGGCAGTGAATGCGAGCGGCGGGCCTCATGAATACATGCAAGCCGCGAACTCGACGCGAGCGGCGGCGGCGGCGAGAGAGAGGACGACCCTGGGATAGCATAACGAAACTGGCTAGGCGCTCGCTTCTCCAGGGGGAGCGTTCTGCTGCTGCCACTGCTGCTGCTGCTGCTGCTGGTGGTGGTGGTGGAGGTGTTGGTGCTGGTGCTCCTAGCTGGAGCTCAGCTGACTTCGATCAGTGTGACGTTGCACGCAGAGACTACGTCACGAGGCTGCTCCATGACGTCGCACGAGCTCTATCTATATCCGAGAGTGCACCTCTCTCTCTCACACACACACTCAGTCGGGCTCGCGTGAGCGGAATAGGAGGCTGTGGAAGAGCAGAGCTAGAGAGAGAGAGAGAGGGAGAGAGACGGGGGACACGGGCAAAGCAGCCGCAGGACGGACGGGGGTAGCTCTTACATATTTATGCCGCGTTCTGCGCGCAACACCCATTCCCGCTCGTTGGCCTTGCCACTCGCTCTCCCTCTCTCTCTCTCTCTCTTTCTCTCTCTTGCTCTATCTATGTCTCTCACTTGCTCGTTCTCATAGTCCGTGCACAGCAGTGCAGAGTACCGCGTGTGCACCCGCTGAGGGGGGTTGCACAGGCAGCACAGAAGGGACCAGGAGAGAGAGAGAGAGAGAGAGAGAGGTGTGTATACAGACCCACCAGCCGAGTAGAGGTGAGATGATGCTTATCGCGTCCTATGGTCCGCGAGTGTGTATATATACATATAGTGGAGACAATGCCAACTGCTCCCTGACTCGCTCCTTGTTATCGCGCTGCACCGCGCGCTAAATTGCGGCTTTCCACGGGGATTAGAGGTCCGGCGCTTATTCGCTTTTTAACGTTTTCTCTGTAGTTGCAGCTTTTTCTTTTTTTTTTTCTTTCGCCCCACACCCTTTGCAGTCGAGCTGATGTTTTGCTATCGCAGCGGGAATTTCATTGGCTTCGGTGAAGCTGTTTTAGTTATATCGGACTGTTGACTCTTGTTCGATGCTGTACTCTGTGCTACGAATGATTGGCAACGTATATCACGTGAATCATGATAGTCTATTTATATATTGTTTGATACGAGCCTAAGTAAAATTACAAACATTATTTAGGATTTAATCTGAGATGCATATATACGGTTTGAGATACATATTATACCCATGTTAGCTTTAACAAACATTCAGGTACTTTGAAATGTTAATCGAAATTGTAAAAGGTAACTGAAATTGTCCAATGTTTTGAAAATCTCCACTGCTTTGTATATATATCGTCGTCATGGTCGTTCAAACTTGTTAAGTATATGTATGCTTAGTCAATTAGAATAAGTGAAACTCTTATACATTGACACTACAAAACAGTGACTATTCATTGTTTTGCATTACAACTAATTCAATCAGTGCAGTGATTGTAATCAGAAATAGCGAACCCTCACTATTTTGCAATGAATCTCATTCATTCGAAATCAAAGAGTGCTTCAAATCTGAATCAATGAAACTCATAACAAACCTGCAGGACTCAATTACACTTGCAACTGCATGTATGAAAATATAAATACTCTTTGATTTGATATAAATTGTAATGATTGAAATTTTAGAGATGATTACACCGTATAGCACAAGACATTGATAGAGACTTTCCAAACTTTTGACAACTTCGATTAACATCTGCAAACAGCAGTTTGTAGACACCAAAGTATGCATTCATCTTAAGCTGAATGTACATCAGCAATGCTCATTACTCGTTTTTTCATCGAGCAAAAGCTTCACTTTTCGCACTAAATCTCGCAAGTTTTTCAAAGCATCAGCAACGCATCACAATTAAAATCTGTAAGCTGACGCGGGGTGAGAGACGCTCGAGAGTACGGCAATGAAAAATTAATTGACTTGTTTTGTCCCACCAATTGAATCGCAAACAATAAGTCAAGCGTATACGGGAGGGGACAAAAGGTCCGCAAGCATGACAGATATATGACACGTGGGTTTTTGAAACGGTAAACGCGCCAGGATGGCTTAGAGGCGAAAGAATAATGGTTTAGAGCGTCTCCGAGCGCGAATGGGACACGTAAGAGTGAGAGAGAGAGAGAGAGAGAGAGTCGCGCGCGCAGTTAAAGGAGAATGACGGAGGAAGAGGCGAGAGGTTGCGAGACACGCGTGTAGAGTCACGACGTACGCAGGATGCGCGTGTCTTAGCCTTTGCTCTCTCTCTCTCTCTCTCTGTGTGTGTGTGTGTCTCGCGCACAGAGATTGTTCAGGGAAAGACACGTCCGTCCGTAGGCAATATAGAAGTTCGTGCTTGACGATCGGCCACTTCCGCTCCGTCGCAGCGATCCTCGTTCGAAGCCGCGTGCATTACCTTTACCTTCACCTTTTCTGTCTCGCTGCGCTTTACCTCTTTTCGAGGCCCCTTATATACGTACAGATGGGCTGGCTTTTGTGTGACGAAACGCGACTGCTTAACTTCGTGTAACGACTCCCTGTGTAAGATGGACGGTGTTGCGCGCGGTGCAGTACCGCGTCGGTCTGAGCTACCGACCGATGAGCTGGTGCTTTTTCAACTTTCAGATTAGTCGATGAATATTTGAAAAGGGCTTATATAACAATTGACATAAATATGATGTTCCTTGCCTTAAGTTTTAAATGATACTATTTTAATTTACAAATGTTCATTAGTAGAGTTTATTTGTATATCCTTTAGAAACATTTAGCGAGTACAGTTGATATACCCTACATATTATCATTTTAATATTAGGTATATTCGAGGAATTAATTTATCGGAGGATTTTTTTAGATAATCAGAATCCGTAGTAATTTTCGATTATTTTTTAAAATATGGATAAAGATTGTAGATGCTATTCAATTTCACCCTTAATTCATAATGGTATTTTTTGTTGCAAGGCCGTAAAATGCGATCACATGAGGTCGTGAGATCTTACGGCCGTGTGACAAACAATTTTTTTGGTATCATAGACGTAAAATCTTATATTTCGTACTATTTTTAGTTTGTAAAATTCAATTTTGTATACAGTCCATAATCAACATATTCAATTTGTTAACGTAAAATCGATCCTTTTAGAATTTTTTTTTATTTGACGGCTCAGATATAAAAAAAATATTTTATTGTTATATGATGGTTACATGTATGACAAATAATTGTGTTAGGAAGTATTACCTTTACAATAACCAAAAAAATAATAGACGGAACGTATGCTAAACCAACACTGGTCGATTAGCCTAGTATTTGATGCATTAATTAAATAATGTACTTTTCAGTTATTATATTTGACAGCAACCATCATCTATAAGTAAATATAAGTAGGTCCCATTTTATTATGCAAAGAAAATATATTATTTGCTGAATACTTAATCAATAAATACAGTTAATATATATATATATATATATGAGGTTTCCCGGTTAATACGATATCACCCTTTAGAAATTGTGACTCTTCTGCAAGTTTAAAATTGCTATAAAATGTTGTATCGAAATGTTTATTGTAGGCTGATGTCCAATGAGCAAAATAAATTTTTCTTCACCTTCATACTCTTTCAAAAACGTCAATTTTCCTTACTGCGGGTAAAAAATAAAGCCTATAGTCTGCAGCGCAGCGAAATTTTTATTTTTTGAAAAACCAGCCGCATTTCAGCTACATTCACATGTCGGCTACATACTAAAGCTCTTTCCCTGGCGAAAAATTCCCCGGGAAAGCGACTAGGCATTCGCCGAAAATATTCGAGCGTCAAGAACGTGGCTCTCTCTCTCTCTCTCTCTCACCAGTGTGCCGATGAGAAATTTCTCTGCTCGGTCTGTTATCGAATGATTTCGCCGGAGTTCCCAACAGCTCTCTGATATATAGGTATCGAGGAGCCCTTTCTCTCTCTCTCTCTCACTCACTCACTCGCAATCTTGCTCCTTCCCTCTCACGTGCGCTCGGGAGGGTTCGAGCTCGCGCAAGCACGCCGTGCTTCTCTTCTCTCTCTTCTCTCTCTCTCTCTCTCTCTCTCTCTCTCTCTCTCTCTGCTGCAACCCCCTTGCGAGCTGGTGCTGCCGCGCCTTATAAGGTCTCAAGATCTACGAGGCCAAGCGAGATAGACCGCTCGGAGCCGGGGAACTCCGAGGCGTGCGCGCGCGAGCAAGTGAGAGAGAGAAAGAAAGAGAAAAGAGAGATGGCTGGAACGAGCAGAGAGAGAGAGAGAGAGAGAAGGAGAGGGAGAGGGCGTCGAGCGTGCAGAACGCGAACCGAGTAAAGCGCTCAACTGCAATTTTTCTCGCCACATACGTGACGGGAATCGGAATGAAAAACGGAAAAAAGGCAGTGTGCGGGGCGCGCGAGTGAACGCGAGGGGCTGAAGGACTGGAACCGGGGGGCGAGTCGGGGGTTCAGTGAGAGAGTCAGAGAGAGAGAGAGAGAGAGAGAGAGAGAGAGACAGAGTCAGAGGGAAAGAGAGAGAAAACACGGATGTGCGGGGGAAGGGAGTAAAGGGAAAGGCGAGCGAGCTGAGCAGCTTTCGTTGTGACGTTGCCGCTTCTGCTGCTGCTGCGCCTCGCGCGCAAATTTAAGTTCCAAGCCAATGCGGACGCTTATGTGTGTGTATGTAGGAAGCGAGATGAGCCAAAGGGGAATAGTATATAGGCGAGCGTCTATACGTATGTATTTGCAGCGACAGTCCGCCTCCGCAACCCCCGCGCGATCTCTCTCGGTATACTCGATCAGCGAAATTCCGTATATACATTCTTGATGCTCAGCGAGCGATCGGACGATCTGCTTTGCTTTGCTGCTGCTGCTGCTACTGCTTCTTTTCAGCGCGGCGGCGGCTCCAGCTTCAGCTCTCGCATTGACCCTGGATTGCGCTGAAATTCATTCCAGGAAGACCTTCGTCGTGAATCGTGCATCGCCTCATGATTGTACCAGTAATTTGAATGACGCCAGTTCATCTGCCATACATATTTATATATATATATATATATGTACCTATTCATGCATTTTGATTGGTAATCTCAGCTTTAGTACTTGGAATTGTGTAAATACAATATAGGTATAATATAATCCCGTATGGATCAAATCATGGACTGTAAAAATCGTATCGGTGAAAACGATATCGAGCGGTGATTACAAAATTTCGAATTGTTATGGATGCAGGTTCGATGAGGAAATTAAAGAGCCATTACTGAACAAGTGATTTCAATTGAAACGCCAATTACTTTCTTATCTGCGACAACTTGTCTCAATTTCCCTTCAATAAGACCACGAAATGTATGCACAGATAGTATTTGCACCGAATTCCCATTCATTGCATTACTTCTACCCTCCACTTATCAATGCATTATGGTAATTTCCTACCTCTCTCTCTCTCTCTCTCTCTCTCTCTCTCGCGCGCGCGCGCATGTACGAAAGGCAATACACACGAGCATAACGAACACGAGAACGAGGGTTTCCGTAATTGTGAGCTGCTACATCGTAGAGCTATATATATATCGCTCCATGGTGGATATAAAAAGGAAGCGATCAAGTTCGTGCATCGAGAGGCGATATCGCGGAAAAAGAGCTTTGCACCATAGAAGAGGATAGAGACGCCGCACGCGCTATAATACGAGGGAGACCGAGAGAAAGAAAGCAAGGGAGTAAATCAGACGCTATCGGCATTCACATTAGATCACTAAGTCTGATTCGCATTGACGCGAATCGAGCCTTTGGGGCGGAAAATATGATTGCTTCGCCGCTGTGTCTAGGTGCGGGCCAAAGTGCCGGTTGTGCCTGTGAACGGGGGCAG